>JAECUM010006219.1:0-122158 GCA_016617855.1 Megalonaias nervosa
TATATATATATATATATATATATATATATATCCTTTTGGACTTTTTATATTTGGTTTAATGGCCGGAGAGTGTGGAATAAGGCTATGTCAATTTGTTAAGGGAAACATGTCATATGAAATAAATAAAGACATGCGGCTCCTTACAAGACAAGTCTTATGACCAACCTCCTATAATTCAAAATTTATAAATAAGAAACGACACACGATACAACACTCACTTAAAACAATAGGCTTTTTTTTAAAAAAAAATAAAAAATTAAAAAATTATGATTAGTGCACTGTTTCTGATGCAAAATTCCAAATTTCAAAAATGAAATACAAATAATAATCTTAATTATAGATCACAATATTTTAGTAGAAAACTTGAAAAGTATTTGGTTATCCTGCCGTCCTTACATTTACATCTATAGCATGCATACAATATAGCAACACACAGATAGCATACACAGGACATAGGGACCTTTGGCAAAGGTCACTGGATATAAAAAGGTGAAGTTTCCTAATCGGGTGATTTAAACCAGAGCGGAAAACTTACCTTTTAGATAACACTAGGGACATAAAAATACCCCACTCCAAATTGGGTTCAAAATTCTTTTTAAATTAGAAACACTTGCAACACCTCTAAGGAGGATACACGAAAACATAAATACTTTTTAATTTTTTTGGCTGGGGGTGGGGCATCTGTCTGGAGCCCCCCTCCCCCCAATAAATAAATTGTATTTATGAATCTTTATATGTATATACATATATGTAAGGATGTGTACAGGTATAGACGAATATGTGTGAGTGAAGAGATCTAAGTTCTTGTACAATAATTACAGTTTCTTCTGTAGAGGTCAATTAGTGTTGTAATCTTGGTTGATTGGAATGGTCAGGGAGCGAAATGTTTCAATTGTTTGGGTTAAGTAAGGCGGGAGATGTTACGATTGTAAGGTTAAATTTGGTTGGTTGTTGGTCTGGTTGTTTTCAATCCTTTTCATTTTATGCAACAGCCAGTATTATTATTTGGGGGATTGAAATAAGAGGGATTGAAATGTTTCAATTGTTCGGGTTGATTAAGGCGGGAGGAGCCTCCGAAAAGTCTATGGGTAGGATATGGACATACAAACAAATAAAATGGGGAATACTGAGGATTCCATGGTGGAGGGAAACCAATATACTAATAGATTAAAAATTGGGGTTTTTTTTAACTTTTTCTGTTTTGGACCTTAAACTTTGGGAAAAATGCAGTCCACAAAATAAGAAAAACATGCTGAAGTAATAAAAGACATGTGGTTCCTTATTTAGGACATAGCCTTAAATTTCAATAAATAGTATAAACAAAAATAATCTTTCAAAAACTAAGAAACGCCACACCATATAACACGCACAAAAACAATAAGTTTCTTTTTGTTTCTTAAATTGATTTTCACGCCCTTTCTTATTCCAAGTTTACAAAATTTACAAAATTGATAAAAATGTAAATAAAAATAAATTCTCTTGTTATAGAGTATCGTTGTAGACAACTTTGGGAAATTTGAAATATCGCCGTCCTCACACAAAAATCTATAGCAATCACACAATATAGTATAACACATACAGCATACACAGGACTTAGGGACCTCTGGCAAAGGTCACAAATTGAAAAAGGCGAGGGATTCCGATCGGGTGACTAAAATCCGATCGGGAAAACAAACCTTTAGAAACACTAGAGAGAAAATACCCCGATCAAAAATTTAAAAAAAAAAGTTTTGATCAAAATTCTTTTATAAACTTTAAACATTACAACACCTCAAAGGGGGGAAACACAAACAAATAATATACTTTTTGATTTATTTGGCTAAGTTGGGGGGGGGGGGAATCTGGCTGGAGATGTTGTGTTTGTAAGGTCGAATTTGATTGGTTGTTGGACTAGTCAGTTCCAATCCTTTTCTTGCGTCTTGTCTGTGCACGATTGAGTTCCCTGCCATAGGCACTTATTACATTTTAGTTGTACATTGTATTTGTGAATTTATATACATACATATAAGTCAGGCGGAAGATGTTACTTTTTTTCTTCAGTACAGTGCATACAGTACATTACAATGCCGCCGAAGCAAGCGAGCGGGAGTAAAGGTGCCAGGAGAAAGCAAATGTAAATGGATTATTACTAGTGCTGAAGGAGAAAAGAGTATCATGAAATACTAACACAATATTTAAAGAGACAAAACAAATATTACAAAAATAATACAGACAGTAAAGATGACCAGTGAATTCAACTCACAAAAGGAGACGGGTGCACAAGAAAAAATGGCTGTTCATAAAGCCAACAAGGAAATGAGACAATTAGAGAATTTCTTTAAGACGAGAAGAATAGAGACAACTGACGGATCATATCTAGAATGTTTCTACAGCGAAGGGACGCAGGAATTGGACACGTCAAAAAGGCCAAGAGACAAAGTACTAGGAACAGCAGATGTGATGATAAAACTCAAGATTTTAAAACCAGAATTTGTCGATCAAACGTACTCTATTAACAGGAAGGGATATGAAGGATATATATTGAGACCAAGAGGCACACAACCGATATTACCTTATGGGGAAATGACTATTAAAGGACAACCAGTTATTGTAAAAGAACCAACACCACACTTGCGGAAAATAAAGAAACAAACTGGGGAACTACACCTATCCGACATCCCCCTTGAAATACCATTGCAAGCTACGAAAGAAAGGTTTGAGGAAAAGTTCAACATTAAGGTCATATCGGCAAGATTAGATACTATCCCCTTAACCAGAATATACAATGGAATACGGATGATTGAAATTGAAAAGAGCAAAATGAGAGAAGTGAAAAAAGTTTTTTTCTTATTTGTTTTTTTTTAAACTAAAATGTGGTATAAAGGGTACATCTATCATAGAGCATGCAATAGATGTGGACAAACAGGACATACTCTACACAAATGTCCCAGAAACAAAGAGAATCAAGAAGAGAATCAAGCAGAAATGAGAATGCCGATGATGGAACAACAACAAAAACAACAACCAAACTTTAGAACACAAGCTGGGAAAATTACAACAAATAGAACAGAATCAGGAACACAAGAGAACCAAGCTGAAATGATAACGACGATGAGGGAACAACAACAACAACAACCAAACTTCAAAACACAGGCTGGGAAAAATACAACAAGTAGAACAGAGTCAGAAATGCAAGAGAACCAACAACAGATAAATCTAAAACAACAAAAACTAAATCCACAAGAGGGAATCACGGAAATTACAACAACAGAAACAACAACAAACAGAGAACTGTTGAACAAAGCACCAATAATAACAACAACAAGGATGGCTAATACAGAATCGACAACGATAGCACAGACAGTACCAAAGCCAGTACCAAGAAAGAAAAAAACAAATGGAACACAAAACTTAAAACAACAACAGGGAAAACAACAACAACTAGGTGAACAAAAGCAAATCTCACAACAACATCAGCAACATTATGGTACAAGAAGGGATACAAACATAAGTGAAAGAGAACATTTAATAGGTGAAACCAAACTACAAGAAAACAAACAAGGCTCAAATCAGATTCTCAAGAGAGCTTTATCTTTAGCAACAATAGGATCCAAAACAACAGAAACAAGGAAGAGTGATCTGACAGAAACAGCAGTAGAAGACCAAGAGAAAGAAATTAAAAGAGAAAAGAGGAGAGCGAAAAGGAGGAAAAAGTAGGAAATGGAAAAGAATGACTTGGCAGCGATGGAAAACTATTTCCTTGAAGAAGATGAATGTCTGGAATAAAGAGAAAAGAAAAAAAATCAAATACAAATATAATTAAAAAAATATATATGTAAATAAAACCAATACAATAACACAATCTATAGCATTACACCTTACAGGCAATGATGCAAGTAGGGCAGGAGGGCCTCCCTAAATGGTCTGAAAAGATCAACCAGGGAGAGTACCCTCCCCCCCAAAAAAGATGTTACGTTTGTAGGGTTAAATTTGATTGGTTGTTGGTCTGGTTAGTTTCAATTCTTTTGTTTAATACAACAGCTAGTATTACTATTTGGGGGATTGAAATAAGAGGGATTGAAATGTTTCAATTGTTCGGGTTGATTAAGGCGGGAGATGTTGCGTTTATAAGGTCGAATTTGATTGGTTGTTAGATTAGTCAGTTTCAATCCTTTTCTTGTGTCTTGTATGTTCACGATTGAGTACTTTGTTATAGGCGCTTATCACATTTTAGTTGAACATTGTATATATATATATATATATATATATATATATATATATATATATATATATATATATATATATATATATATATAAAGTTGTCTAAAGGTATAGATAATTATGTGTGAGTGAAAAAACTAAGTTCTTATATAGTAATTACCGTTTGAATCTTTTACATAGGCCAATGAATGTTATAATCTTGGTGGATTGGAATGGTTAGGGATTGAGATGTTTCAGTTGTTTGGGTTAAGTAAGACGGGGGATGTTACGTTAGTAGGGTTAAGTTTGATTGGTTCTTGGTTTGGATAGTTTCAATGTACATCAGCTGTTATTGTCGATTTGGGAATTGAAATATAGGGTATTGAAATGTTTAATTGTTCGGGTTGATCAGGGCAGGAGATGTTGCTTTCGTATGGTCGATTTTGAGTGGTTGTTGGACTGGTCAGTTTAAATCCTTTTGTTGTGTACTGTTTGTTTTGTAGTAATGGGGTTAGAAATTACTTTAGGGTATGGTAGTTTCGTTCTCCTTTTGTTTTGTGTCCGTCCGGCTAGTTTCCTAGTATCTTCGGGTTAGTTTCATGCATATGGTGCTAAGTGGAAGGAGGAAGTTTGGTAGAGAGGCTTCTATTTTTTTTATATATATATTTTTTTTTCTCACAAAAATAGGTGTTAGTGGGGATGTTGGGTGCATGCCGGAGAGACATGCCGGGGAGATGTTTCTGTTTCAGGTGCACTCATGCAGGGGAGATGTTGTGGTAGTGTTATATACATATATATGTCTGTTTCTGTCTTTTTGCGGCCTTAACGTTTAAGATTCTTTGTTTTGTTGGTTGGAAGTTTTTATGCCGCTGGTCCTGTGCCATATGTCTTGTAGTGTGGGTTTATGTTTCGTGTTTGGACTTGCCATTTGGCTGGCCCGGGGCCATAGTCCGTTTTGTGTTTTTGTTTGTGGTATTGTGTTGTCCTTCAACTGTGTGATGTTGGTGGTATGTTTTATTCATATGTTTTATTTATATGTGTTTGAATTTGTCAATTTCCTTCAGGAATAGGATAATGCTGTTGTAGGTGGTCTCTAGGTTGTTGTTCCTGTTTTTGTCCAATATTTCCGGGTACGTTGTTGGTGATCCGATTCGTTCTTGGTATTTCTTGAAGTTGTTTCTCTGGATGCTGTATTTATTGCAGTCATTGAAGATGTGGTGGAGTGTTTCTGGTTCGGCGCAGTGCGGGAAGTTGGTGTTGTCGTTTTGTTGGTCTTTTATGTGTTTTCCATAGCTGGTTTTTAGGAGTGTTTTACCTGTTTTAAGTCTGTTGATAACTTGTAGTTCGTTATTTGGCATTGTGGTTGTCTTTCTGATGTTTCTGGTTGCTTCTTTTAGCAGTTGGTATAGGTGCCTACCTTTGTTAGAATTGTCCCAATGCTGTTGCCATTTTTGGTTTATTTGCTGTCTTACCTTGTTGTAGAGTTCTTGGACGCTGTAGCCAATGTTTTGCATTTCGCTGAGTTGGAGACTTTGCTTGGCTGCGATATCAGATTTGTCGTTGCCAGATAGGTTGATGTGAGAAGGTACCCATAGGAATTCCACCTTAAACTGGTTCAATTCCAGTCCTCGTAGGATAACCATTACTTCCTGTAGCATGTTACCCCGGCTTGTTGAGGAGCCTGTTTCTAGTGATTTCAGGACACTTAGTGAATCCGTGATGATTACATATTGTTTGTTGGTTTGGGTTTTTATCCATGTCAACGCTCTTTTTATTGCCCAAAATTCCGCTGTGTAAATGGAACATCCGTCAGGTAGTCTAGCTTCGATTTTGGCGTGTAGTTCTGGAACTATGATAGCTGCCGCTGTTCTTTTGAGTTCTTGAGATTTGGAGCCATCGGTGTAGGTTTTGGTGTGTAAGGGGTATTGTTCCTCTAATATGTTAGCAATTCCAGTTAGGAGTTTCCAGGGGTTGTGCTGTTTATGTTCTAGTGTCTGCACTGTAAGGTTTATTGTGGGTGCATTGTTCTTCCATGGTGTGAGGTCGTAGACTTTGTGCTACTCTGCCTGAATTTCTGTTATCTGCAATTCTTCTTTCAGCGTGTGGACTTTCTTGCAAGCTGGGGGGTTGGGTAATAGTTTTTTGCTGAATGGTCCCTCGCAGTTCCTGATAGCTATTCTAGCAGGGTTATTGTCTCTGTGTATGGAATTTCTGATAGCAAATCCTAAGATATGTTCTTCTCTCCTTGATGTATAGGGGTAGTTCTCCTGTTAGTATCTGAAGTTCGTCGTTTGCTGTGTTTGGTAGTACCCCTGTATATATTTTGAGGGCTTTGTATTGGATGGTGTTTAGCTGTTGAAGAAGGTTTATGTTTGCTGAGTCATATATTTGGCATCCATAATCCAGTTTGGCACTGATTAGTGACCTATAGAGCGTAAGTAGTGTATGCTGGTCTGCTCCCCATGATGTTCCTTTTATATGTTTTAGCAGGTTGAGATCTTGCTTGCATTTGCTGATTAGGTCTTTGATGTGGTAATTCCAGGTGAAGTTTTCATCTAGGGTCATTCCTAGGAAGTACGTCTGCTTGACAAATGTTGTTGGCTTTCCTTGTAGGTACAAGGTTGGATATTCTGGCTTGCGTTTCTTTGTTGGAGAGAAGAGCATTCCAACTGTTTTTCCGCTGGAGATTTTGAAGCCCCAGTTGGTCGCCAATCGCAAAATTGAATCTAGATTCTTCTGTAGTTGGTTGAGGTATGTTTGGTTGTCAGGATTTCCCGCTTTCCAAATCCCGCTGTCGTCCGCGAACTGGGACAGGCTAATGGAGTTGTCGATGTAGTCAACGAGGCTGTTGACCATTATGTTGAAGAGTGTCGGGCTTATTACACTCCCTTGTGGTGTTCCGTTTTCTAGTGTGCATATGTTTGAGGTCTTGTCGCTTACTCTAATTTTAATTTGTCGCCCTGTTAGGAAGTTCGCTATCCATCGATGAATCTTGCCGTTGATTCCGTAGTGATTTAGTTTGGAGATGAGCCCTTTGGTCTATACTAGATCGAATGCTTTTTCCAGGTTTAGGAAGATCGCTTTGAGGTGTCTTTGTGATTTTTGTTTAGCATTAAAGTCTAGTTTAATGTCTGCCTCTAATCTGATCAATTGGTCGATTGTGGATCGTTTGTTACGGAAGCCGCTCTGGGTTTCCGACAGCAGGTTGTTTGCTTCCAGGTGATGTTTAATCCTGTTGGTTACCATCGTTTCCATGATTTTGCATATGGAGTTTGTTAGTGAGATAGGTCTGTATGAGGTAACCAGTTTTGGATTCTTTCCGGTTTTTGGTATTGGTATGACGATTGCTTGTTTCCATGATGTTGGGATGTTACCTGTTTTCCATATTAGGTTTATCATGTCGACTGCTATCCGTTGCATGTTTGGAAGTAATTGTTTATAGATGGTGTATCCGAGGCCGTCTTCACCTGTTGTAGTGGGTTTTTTGCTTTGTAGGGCTTGTTTCCATTCATATAGTGTAAAGTCGTCGTTTAGGGAGGCAGGTGTTGCTGATTTGTTCTGCGCACTGGTCTGTAAATATCTGAGGGTATTTTTCCTCCATGAGCTGTCTTTGAGCCATAAATGCCTGTGTGTGGTTTAGATTACTACTAGGATGGGCGAAGTGTTGCGCTAGTAGTTCCGCCCTTTGTTGGTTAGTTTGTGCTCCCGCTATTCTTGGAGTTGAGTTTGGGGCGTTTCTTCTGATAGCTTTAATTTTTGTCCATACTTCTTTGGATCTGGTGCGATGTGTGAGCGTGGAACAGTAGTCTTTCCAAAATTTTTGTTTGGCTTCTTTGATAACTACTTTTACCTTGGTTTCTTGTTGTTTATATGCGACTAGGTCGGTAGATAGTTTTTTGTGTCGGTATCTGTTAAGTGCCTCTTTTTTCTCTTGGATTGCCTTTTTGCATTCTTCTGTCCACCACGGTACCTGGCCTTTGCTTGTCTTTCCGCTTGTTTTTGGTATTGATTCTTGTGCTGCTTCATTTATAACTTTGGTGATGTTGTCGTAGTAGGTGTTGGCATCTTTGCTCTGCAGGTCGTCGATATGGATATTGCTCAGTATTGCTTGGAACTGGTTCCAGTCTGCTTGCTCTACTTTCCATTTTTGTGGGGTTCGTCGCTGTTCTCTTGGGTTTTGTAAGTAGATTGTTGTACTTATTGGGAAGTGGTCGCTACCCAGGGTACTCTGTTCTAGGACTTCCCAATCGGCTATTTGTGCTATAGATGTGGTAGCAAGTGTTAGGTCCAGCGTTGTGAGGTTTCCAGTCGCTAAGTCCATTCTTGTAGGTGTTCCTGTATTAAGTATAAGGAGTTGGTTGTTTCTGGCGTATTTTTCCACTCTTTTTCCTCTTGTATCCGTGAATTTTCCTCCCCACTCTTTGTTTTACGTGCTGAAGTCTCCGCATATAATGCTATATTTGTTTCTGTGTTTGTCGGAAACTGTTGATGGGGTTAGTGTTGTGGCCTGGGGGGAGTGGGTCGTAGATGTTGTAGATCGCAATAGTTTTATTTCCTATTTTGATTAAGATGCCTTGATGTTCGATCTGATTGTTGTCTGTGTCAACTTTGGTGTCAAGTTCGGCTACTTCCGGTATTGATTGGTGTATATATGTCGCGAGTCCTCCACCTCGGTTTCCATTTGCCCTGTGTTTATGATAGGTGGTATCGTAATCTTTGATCATTGGTAATTTCGCGTAGGTTGCTGGTAGCATTGTTTCCTGGAGACATATTATATCGGGTTTGTGGGTGGTGTTGTTTATTGCTGCTACTAATTCGGCGTGGTTTGTAAATAAACCTCTGCAATTCCATTCCCAGATGGTTATTGTGGAGTTTTGACTGTTTCCTCGTCTGTGGAGGAGGTGGTCCATATTGTTATGGTTCATTCTTGCAGGGTTGCAGTCTATTATGGGGTAACTTTCCGGGTTGTGGTTGATTTGTGTTGTTCCTTGTGTTTCAAGCTGTATGGTTATTGGTGGTGGGGCCGTGGTTTCATCATGATTAGTGTTTGTCTGGTCCTTACCTGCATCTTCGCCAGGTGTCTGTGTATTGGTGCTGAGGTTGATTGTTTGTCTGTTGTAATTTTTGGGCGTATAGTTTGCTCGATGTCGTTTGACTGTTACTGTCAGACCTGCGATTTGGGTAATTTTTAGGTATTTGTCTACCTGTTGCTTGGAGTTGCACCATATGATGATGTTTTTGCTTCGTGGTCTCACTATCTTGAACATATCCCTGTGTTGTTGTTGGTTCATCGTTGTTATTATTGTGTCCTCTTATTTTCGATTGCACTTGGATTTGCAATGGTTTTCGTCGTCTTGAAGCTTCGATTTCTTGTAGTGCTTCTTCAATGGTTGAGATGGGTGTCTTTGCCACTGGATTGTTTTGTTTGATGTATCTTCCTGCTGTGCCAGTTAAGATTGTTTTGGTGACCTCTTTTGTTGATGTCGTTGATCGATAAGTTCCTATGTTGATAGTGTTGGCAGGTACTTGGGTCCTTTCTAATGTTGTGCTGGAGTGGCTCGTTTTTTGCACATCGGTTGGGGTGGTCTGTTTCATCTTCCTGGTGAGTTTGCAAAGTTTTAGGGCGTCCCATCTGTTTGTGTTGAGTAGTTTCACTTTGTTGCTGTGTCTTTGTTCCATGTTGACTAAATTGACGTGTTGTCCCTATGTTGGTACTTGAATACTTTACCTGGTTTGCTTCTAAGTTTAGTTAATGTTGATACGTAAGTACTTTACCCGGTTTGCTTATAATTCTTGAGGAGAATATGATAAAGCTATATATTTTGTTTATTTGTGTGTTGATTTGGTTTTTAATGGGTAACTGAGTGTGGTTTTGGGTATATTTATCTCATTTATAGTATAGGTTTATGGATGTATAAACTTGTATATATATAGATAAAGACGTGGACAGTTATAGATAAATATATTTGGTATAAGTGTTATAATTTTATATAAATTCAATTCTATATGTAGAAATAATTTTTGTTTGGCTATACGAATCTAAGTACACTTAAAATTAAGGATTACAATATAGAATAAAACCACTATTGGGATGAGTTAGTTATGTGGGTTGACTTATATATGTTATTATGTGAGTTTTCTTATATAATAAATAATTAGGTGGGTTGGGCAACTTCAGTCTTTTATGTGGTTGTTAGGGATTGAGATGTTTTTATTGTTTGGGTTGAGTAAGGCGGGCGTTATTCTGTTCGTAAGGTTGAATTGGAATGGTTGTTGATTTGGTGAGTTTCAATCTTTTCGTTGGATACAACACCTAGTATTGCAAAGTTTGTGGATTGAAATAAAAGGGATTGGAAATATTTAATTGTTCGGTTGATTTAGGCGGGAGAGGTTGTGTTTGTAAGGTCTGATTAGATTGGTTGTTGAACTGGGTTCAGGCGCTGTAGCTCTACTATAGAAACAGTTGGGATTGCTATAGTGATCTGTTACAACTTGGTATTATATAGAGTGTTTTAATCGTAGATCTAAGGTCGATTTTGATTGGGTGATGGGTTTTTGGTTTTCCACCGCTATTCGGTGTGTTCCTAATGTTGTTTATCGCCGCTTTTTGGTGTGTTGCTATTGCTAAGTAAAGCTATTTTCAATATATAATACAATTAAGGCTTCTTTTTGTCGGGGCTGTATTTGGGATGTGTGGTTGTGTTTTGCATTGGGATTTGTTACTAGTTAGTATTGTTAGATGCTTGAGTACCGTGGGAATGTTATAATAATACTAGGTAGAGTTAATAGTGTATTATTTAGTAGATTATTTCTATATTGTTAGTTATTTGTTATGAGAATAGGTATTTTCTTTACCTTTGGTCAGTTAGCTTAGAGCGTATTCTGTTTAGGCGGATTTGTTGATTGCGGTGGTCAGTGGTCAGTCAGTTTTCCTTTGTTTCTTTGATGGTGGGGGGAGACCACCTGTTGCTGCAGCTGTGCACTCGCGGGGTCAGTTGTTAATTTCGGCTGGAAATCTCGATTTTGTCTGAAAATTCCTCCCAATTTATGTGGGTTTGTCAGTTCCGTCTGTATTGCCGTTTTTCGCCTTTTCCTTGTAGTCAAAATTTACAGTTTGTGCAGATATTTCTGGAGGCTGCGTGGGTCACGTCCGATTTCAATGGGATGCTGGACAGTGATGCTTGCTTGTTTAAATTATACTGGCGTGAGCACATATGTGCATGTGCCAGTTGTTAATTCCTGCACCGCAGGATGTTAATTTTCCTTGAGGAATGAAATTGTGCCACATTCCCCGGGCGTTAATGCATTCAAGGAATGCTGTTAATTTTGCCGTCAGGCAGCAGAACAATAAGTTCTAAGCTACCTGAATGTTAGGCTTACATGAGTGGGGATAGTCCCAGCACACACTCATGTTTTACAATCTAAATCTAGCATAGGGTGAGTGGGAGTAGTACGATCACTCACTCACGTTTGGTTGTTAGCGGGTTTGTTGTTGGTGCGCGCATTGCACGCTTATTTGTGTCCAGTCGAGGTAAAGGGTGGCGTAGACCAGGAAGAGAGGTGCCAAATCGCAAGTGGTGTCCATTGTTTCCAGGGTATTGATCTAAAACTGGTCTTCCTGCACGGACTAGGAATTTTGAAACTCTGTGCTGTTTTCCTTAAGATAAGGAATTATATGTTAGTTAGAGAACCCTGGATGACAGTCAGTTGGGTACCAGTATTTGTCACCTTGTGTGACTGGCCCTGATGGTCCTGGGCTTAGACCACCTTATATAAGATAGCTTTGGGGTCTTACTGGGTGTACTTGCTTTTATGGGCCAATCGGTCATTGGGTGTTTGACCTTTGGTTATTTGGGACCGATCACTTGGCTTAGAGTAGTTTTTGCCGCCTTGTGCAGCGGGACCTGATGGTCATTGGGCTTTTGACCATCCTATATTGTCTATTAGGGGCCCTATTGTACTTCACTAATCTGATTATGTGAACGCCTTGTGAGGCGGCTCTGATGGTCCCGATGTGCGGACTCTCTAATTCTGTTGGGGTGACTGTCATCTTTTGGTTGAGAGTAAGTGGTGTAAGTGGGTTAGTTAGAAGCAAGGAAGGGGGGAAGATAGAGGTATATAAGAAGATTGTTTTTTGTTGTTGTTGTTTTTTTTGTTTGTTTTTTTTTTTGTTTTGTGTGTGTGTGTGTGTGTGTGTGTGTGTGTGTGTGTTGTTTTATTTATTTATTTATTTATTTATTACTTTTTTTATTTATTTTTTTAAAATTTTTAAAAAATAAATAAATTTAAAGATATTAATAAGAGTTTGATTGAGATGGTGGGCCTGGTTACCGGCTATTTATTTATTGGAGGGGACAGATGTCTTTGCAGAATAATCAGGTCCCTATTCGACATATCAAGGCCTCTATCCCATGTTTTGAGCCGTTATTGTGATAAGCGTATTTTATGCCAGACTGACTGACTGACTGAAGGATTAAAGTCGCCTATGCACTGTTGTGCTTTTGCGACTGGTTATAGCCCTAGGCTTGGCCCTCGGGGTATGAGTATGGTGCCATCACAGCCTCCTATTTTGAGTGCATATCACAGCACGCTATCCTGAGTCCGGCGGCGAGGAAAGGCGGAAAGGACCCCAGAAAAAGGCAGAACTAAACGCCACCGCAAGGCCCCGCGACCGCCCCCAGAGCCCCAACAAACCCGCGACCACGCGCCGCGCAGCAGCCCATTGTCAAGACCGGACAGTGTGGTCAAATTGTGTCCAGTTTTTCCTAATGGACAGCCCTATACCAATGGTGTGTAGGCCACCTGTGCAATTGTTCCAGTGTTTGGAGTTGTGACTTTTGAATGAATTGATAAGTTGGAATTTTGTGTACTTGGCGTACTTGTGTGTTTGTTAAAAAGGTTTCCAATCTGAAGGATGTTAGCCATCCCATAAGCTTTATTCGCGCGTAGGTTTTGAGGGTTGTTAATTTTGACGGTGGAGCCAAAGGATCGATACTGTTAACTTTTCGGTCTTCAAACGCCAAAATGAAGACTCTCATGGTAATGAAAAAAGGGGGGAATCTCTCTCCTCAATTCCCACAATTTCGTCTCTAGATCGAGTTCTTAGTGGGAAATCTTTAATCAGTACTGGCTTGCCGATATCAGGATCCCACCCGGGTATTTGCTAGTATGTTTTCCCTAGCACCCGTTTTATGCCCGTCTTTTTCTCACGCCTTTGCGGGTAGATGTGAGGAGAGCGATGTTTGTAGGGCCAGTTCGAGTTGGGACTACAATAGCTCCTTCTTTCGAGGAGGAATTGTACCTCGAGCTGGTGTTTTTAAGATTTCCTTTGATATGTGTTGTAGCGAGTAGAGCTTCCCAGCTACTTCACCGCTTGTCCGATCCAAAACGCCCCATCCCCCACCCCCCGGTTCTGGCCTGATGCCAGGGCCATAGCGGGAAATCTTTGGTCAACACTGGCTTGTTGACGTTAGGATTCCACTCAGGTATTTGCTAGTCTGTTTTCCCTAGCACCTGTTTAATGGTCTAGTATCCTTTTATTTGGCTTGTCCGGTAGGGGATAGTGGGTGGGAGGGTGGGGGTTGGGGCAGCAGGTAGAGCTTCCTGGACTGCTCCAATATTTCAAACTTCTTTTGATTTGTGGCGTAGCGGGTAGTGCTTCCCATCTACATAGCCACTTTGTTTGTCCAGTACCAAATTAAATAGAGTTAAAATAAATTAAAATAAAATGCATAAAATAGGTATAAAAAAAAAAATTAATAATGGGGGTTGGGGCAGCAGGTAAAGCTTCTTGGACTGCTTCAAGGGTTTAAACTTCCTTTGATTTGTGGCGTAGCGGGTAGTGCTTCCCGGCTACATGACCACTTTGCTTGTCCGGTAACCCCCCCCCCAAAAAAACCCCCCCAGAATAATTTAAAGTATCTAAATTAAAATACATTAAAATAAAATAAAACTAAAATCATATAAATTAAATTATTAAATAAAATAATTACAATAAATTAAGAAAAATAAGGAGAATAAGAAGGAGATCCCCTATCCTTCAATTCTTCTGTCCTGGTTGTGTTGTCTTGTTGCCGTGGTCTTCCGTAGAACTTTTATCCGATCCTCTTCTTTTCAGTCTCCTTTTTTTTGTTTTTTGTTCGTCAAGCTATTGTCCTATTGTCTTTGGTTCAGCTAGTGTCGTAATTTTGGTTGATTGTAATGGTTAGAGGTTGAATTAATTCAATTTTTTGGTTTGAGTGGGTCGGGAAACATTATATTTGTAAGGTTAAATTTGATTGGGTGTTGGTCTGTTTAATTTCAATCCTTTTGTTTGATACAACGGCTAGTATCACAATTCGAGGGATTGAAATAAGAGGGATTGAAATGTTTCAATTGTTTGGGCTGATCAAGGCGGGGGATAATGCGTTTGTAAGGTCGAATTTGATTGGTTGTTGGACTAGGCATTTTCAGCCCTTTTCTTGCGTCTTGTCTGTACACGATTGTGTTCTTTTTATGTGCGGTTATTACGTTTTAGTTGTACTTTGTTTGTTAATTATTAGAGAGAATGTATACAGGTATAGATACTTCTAAGTGAGCGTAGAGTTCTAATTTCTTAAATATAGTTACTGTTTATATCTTATACATAGGTAAATTAGTGTCTTGATTTTGGTGGATTGGAATGGTTAGGGATTGAAATGTTTCATTAGTTTGGGTTAAGTAAGGCGGGTTATTACACAAAAATCAAATTCAGTCCTTGATTCATTTCTACAGGGAATTTAAAATATTTCGCAAAATCCGAGTTACTATTCACGGCTGGTATTTCGTTTCTAATCTTGATCAACTTGGGGTCTCCATCCAAAATGTCATACAATTCAGGACAAAATGTAATGACCAATACTTTGTCCTCTGAAAATTTGATTAGTAGGCGACGAGTTATTTGTGGTATTCGAACGTGACACTTTTTCTGGTTTTCTCCAAGATTTTGCCAAACACGTTATTGAACCTGTCAGGAATGGCGTTCACCAAATGTTGACCACTAAAATAATAGCCTGAGAGAATTTTCAACCGATAAGTGGTTCGTTTAGTTTTGGGGTCTTGTGTTTTCATAGAGTCACCTACACTGGCGCGTTCATCCAAGTGTTGTTGCACTTGCTCGTCATGAGCTTCTACCGTAAAAGTGTTTTGATTTTCGACGATGTTTTTGATTTGTGTAGGGTGAATCATTTCCACTAAAGCCACTTCCCAATGGGCTTCATGATCCAATTGGATGGCCTGGGGTAATTTGGCCGTATAACAGCATAAGGTGTTATTGGGAAACACCTCCATGAAACTGTCACTGGGTAACGTTAAGTAAAATTGGTTGTTCATAATTCCAGAGTTCTAGTGTCCGAGGGGTCACTGGAAGTCAGAGGAGTGTCTAAAAGAGGATTGTTAGGGTGACTTTTGGAAGGGGGACTGACGTTGGACGCAAGACTCCCGTTGTTGTTCCCGTCAGAGGAATATTTCAGGGACGGATTGGGAAGAAGGTAACCGATGCAACTGCTGAGTACAATGGTCCACAAATGTTTGTCTCCTTGTTGCAAACTCAAATAGGCAATGGCAGCACCGATGACACAATACACCATAAAGATTTGGCAGAAAAAGACGATATGCGTTTTAGGCACACGTTCTCAACAGCACACCCACAAGGGTTGCTTTTGTAAATCTTGCAGAGAAGAACTGGGGGAAAGAGTGGCCACTGCGGTAGCTGAAGCTGTGTTGAAGGGCATGATGGTCACTTCTTTTTATAGTCGATGATTTGCGGAGCGTCGATCCAAGAGTCAAAACTGGGAGGATATCCTTTACACCCAGTCTCCTACTGCCAACACTCCACCTTTCTTGGGGACAGTCACTGTCGGAGACGTACCAAACATACGCTCGAAGACGGTCATTTCGTTGTCGGGAGTCACTTCTTGGGGCGCACGTCCGATGCTCCGATGGTAAGATTGGTTGTACGATTGGACTAGGTGTGGCAAGACGTCGATGTACTTGAGAGTGTGTTGATGAGTGTAAAATATTTCCACATGCGTTCTTTCAAGGTGCGTTGAAAACGTTCCACGATGCTGGCTTTGGTTTCAGGATTCTCGGTGGTGAAAAAATTAATGTCACGTTTCTTCAATTCTTTTTGGACTGCTTGGTTCAGAAATTCGGTGCCTTTCTCGGTTAGCCATCGAAGAGAGTGACGCCCGCTTTGTTTCAACACCAGTTTGAGGGCTTGCACTAACTCACTGCTTGATTTGGAAGTCAATGGTACGACCCAAGCAAATTTGGAAAAGACGTCGATGACACAAAACAAATATTTGTAACCACGATTGTAGGTGGCCAAATGAGAGACATCGGCTAAATCGGCTTGCCATTGATGATCGATGCCCTCCACACGGGTGCGACTTCTGGAAAATTTTCGTCGAATGGGTTTGTGTAAGGTGTACGTGGCTTGTTCTTGTAACCAGCGTTGCACTTGAGATAAACGAACACTTTTCAGTCGAGTTTTGGCAGCACGATACAATTTCTGAACTCCTCCGTAACCTGCAGGATGTGATGGATCGTAGTAAATGCTGGCTAACACCTTATCCATTTTTTAATAAGTAATCCACTCTTGGCTGATAGTACTCTGAATGGGACGAGGGTGTGGTTTAGAAACGGCTTTACGTGTCCGATGTGCCACGGGAGTAGAAGTCGAAGATAGTGGTGGTGGCGGTGGTGGTGGTGGCGGTACTGGAATGACTTTGGTCTTCTTTTCTTTTTTACTTCTGCTTTCCCTTCTTTCTTTTACACTTTTGTCGAAGTTGGAGTGGACATCATCTTTTAACCCAAGCTTTAAGTTCTTCTCGTTGGGGTGTAGGGGAAGGGGTCAACAAGGACGCTGAAATCTTACTTGGGATGGGAGCTGCTGACGGTGTTTGAAAGACTTCTCTTGCCTCTTCTTCCTCAGACATCCGTAGGGCTGCATCTGTCTTGACCGCTGGGGGTGGTGGTAGTGGTGAACTTTTCATCAGGGTCTTAAAATCTTTCAGAGTGGAGAGAGCTGTTTCGCCGAAAGCTTTCTGGTGAAAGAGTTGCAGTCGTTGCAACAGCTGACCGTACCGTTGCGATTTTTCCGTTTCTGACAAATCAGTGCGACCCAACAATGATTGCAATTCCTGTTGTAACTGGGACATCTCAGTCAAATGAGGATTGGGAGGTAAATGTGGGGTCCGTTGTTCTTGCCAACGATGGTATTCCATCCATCGTTTGTAAGGCACTGAAGCCAGTTCTCGTCCTTCCATTGGATTTCAAGGATCACGTCTGAGATCTTTTGACTCCAGTTGTTCCTTTTTTCTTCTTGACCCTTTTACATTGGAGCTATGGCGGGTAAAACTCTTCCCAACATACCCAACATAGGTTTCGCTATTAGATTGGTAAGAAGTCCTACCAGGGGAAAAATTCCTCCGCGTTGCACCAACATCTTTTTCTTTTGACTAATAGGTATTTTCTTTTGGACCATTTGGCGAAGAACGTGTCGATGTTTGGCAAAGCATTTTTTCTGGTGTTTAGTCAAAGATATCGTTCCTTTCAAGACATTCAGACAACATTCGCTCACGGTATCGATGAAGTCTTTGGAGGCGGTTTGAATGAGTTTTTTTTTCGCATGGGTGGAGAAGCTTTGGACAGGACGGACAACATGTCCCAATGTTTGACGAAACGAGGTGGCAGTCCTTTCCTTTTCTTTCCTTTGGGGGTAGAAGAAAGATGTCTTTTGGGGGGTGACATCTATCTTGGTTGGTTCCGTGGCACACACCAAAAGATATAATAACGTCGATGACTTGTCACACAGCCTTTTATCCTTTTTTCGGACTATCGCATCGTCATAAAGGTGACGATGTGTTTTCCAAAATCAGCAAAGAATCCTCCTCTTTGGTGACTTCTCCTTTTCTTTGGACGAGTGTGTCTTTTCTGGTGGTGACGTCGATGTTTGACTAAGCGCTTTTTCGGATGACGACACTGTCTTTTTTTATTTTCTTTCTCGACAGGAGAACGACGATGAGCGAACATCTTTTGGTGCACAAAATACACTGAAGTCCATGACTCGACATGCGTCCTTTTATCTTATTGTTTCTTTTGGAGCTTGTCCTTTAACTTTGTGGCAAAATTATTTACTAACTTTTCTATCTGAAATAAAGGGCCAAAGAAACCTCCCCTTTGGTGGCTTCTCCTTTTCTTTGGACGAGTGTGTCTTTTCAGAGGGTGACGTAGATGCCTGGCGACGCGTTTTTTCGGATGACGAGACTGTCCTTTTCTTTTTCCTTTTCCATCTTGGACAGAAGAACGACGATGGTGACGGTGTGCACTTCTTTGAGGGGACATCTTTGGGCGTTCAGCAGCACAACAACACTAAACCTATCGTTTGCCTCGGGTCTTTTTTATACTAGAATGCGTCGCCACTGATTGTCGGCTAGTCGTATCATTTTCATGGCAGGCATCACGCGTCGTGGAGGGGTTCGCAATGGACTCAATCGGGACAGTTCTTGCTTCGACAAATCCAGTAAACTCTTTAACATGCCCGATTTCTCATGGACTTTGATTTTGGGGGCAGGTACTTTGTGAGCAGCGGCCACTGCCGCTAAAGAGGAAGAGGGTGTCACCGCTGGAGAAGACGTTTTTGGAGACACGGGTTTCCAATGTTTCATCAAATTAGGAAAGACGCTTGTCAAATCGGGTTTGGCAGGCATGACTAGCAACGGAGAAGTGGAAGATGTTGAGGCTACTGGAGACGCAGTCACCGTTGTTGCGGCAGATCGTGGTTTGCGAATGTAAGGTTGCGTCCTGGCGACAGTTCCTCTCTTGCTGGTAGAAGCTGTTTTCTGTGGGCTTTTCATTTTCTTTTTCTGAGGCTGTGACCTGGTCTTGACACCGTTACCCTTTTTCTTTTTCTTCTGGCTATGTTTGGGCGTGACTTTTTTCTTGGGGACGACTTTGGGAGCATTAGGATCCCATTTTAAGAGGGAGCGAATGATGACACCTCGTAGAGAACAGCTTCCTCCAGGTTTCAAAATGATTTGCTTTTTGGTTTGAGTGTCATTGCGAAGATCGGCTAGTTGCGTCAAGGCTTCCTTGTTTCTCTCAACAAAAAAAAAAAACGTTTGGTTTGATGTGGAATGTGAATGATACCTTGCAGTAATTGACGTGCTGTCACCGTAAACCATCGCAAGACTTCTTTGAGACTAGCTTCTAAGACACGAGCACGTATTTGTGGATTTTTTTCGCGACTGATGCCGTACAAGGCACGAATCAATTAGATGGGAAGATGAGACTGAAGGGACGTCATGTTGACGATGTGTAAGACAGACCCCAAGTGACCGATGTTTTTATAGATTTTTTTGTTGTGGTGGTTGTTGTTAAGTCGACGACGTGTACGTGTACACGACAGGCCCTCTTTCTTGGCACCAGTAGTGAAACAGATGGGTACGAAATCGCAAATACTCGGGAGTGGTGGGTTTTAAATCTACGAGTAAATAGGCGTGTGGGGTTTGAGTGGCATCGTCGTACGCACGAGTCAGCCAAGGCGTTCCTAACTGTTTGGCTAACACATGCACCTGCGATTTATCTCTAGGGCTTTTAAACAACACCACGTAATGAGCATTGAGACTGATGGTGCGATGGGCTTTACTTTGTTGAAACAAAGTTTGAGTGATGGAAATGACACTGCCCTTTGCGCGTAAACCACAGTTTAATTTCTTCTTCGTCTTCTCCTAACATGTCGTCAAAAATAACCAAATGGGTTTGACTAGGGTCAGACACGATCCCGTTGTCTTCGCCAGAAATGCCTTCCACAAAGACGATGGAATCGCCTTGACTTTCTCGCAGAAGGCTGTACGCCGATTGCCACTCTTTGTAACACCACACGATTCGTTGAGGTGGACGATCGATCAAATGATGTTAATGTTCTATCAAACGTTTGACATATTCGGTTTTGCCTGAACCGTTAGGTCCGGCAATGAGCATGTTAAAGGGATGGCGAAAATACAAGGCCTCCCACGTAGTCCAATCTACGTGTTCATCGATGACTTTGAAAGTGGAGGAAGAGGGAGCAGAGACAGTAGAGGTAGCCATAGTAGTAGTGTAAGGAATGTCACTTTTGACAGGAAGACAGACAAGACAAGAGTTTTTATACTTTTTTTCAGGACACGTTTATTGTCATCTTTAATTGCGAACAACACGAAAGACAAAAATACATAAAAGCCAAATTGTTAAGTACATGAATAAAAGACACATCAAAACGATCATAGTGGAATATAAACAAGTCTCTGTACAACATTTGTGGTGATCAAGAGGTGGTATCGTAGGGACAGTGTGTAATGTTCTTAGAGTCTCTACACTTCTTGGCACAGTCACACAAGTGTCCTGCTGGAATGGTCTTTCGGGGATGTTAATGACAGTCCTGTAATGTCCTGAAGGGGGTGGTTCTTTTTCTTCTGGTACTGTCACTAACACAGGTTTAAAAGTTACTTTTTTCACTGAATGTTTTAATTTTTTAGGATGACAAATCTTGGGCATAGTGTGCCACTTCTTTTGTTCAAGCCTCGAAACCCCAACTTTTCCAGTGACGTACATCTTTCCAGTGAGGGTGTAAGTCACAAGCTATACACACATCGTCGTAAGTCGTCGTGCACATCTTCAGTACCTAAAAGTTGACGAATCTTTCTTTCCTGTAGAGGTTGTCGAGAAGTATCGAGATGAAAGCGCAAAGTTTTGAGCAGAATGAGTTTTTTGTGTGCATTTAAAGGGACCACTTCCATGCATTTTAGAGTAGTATGTACTGTTCGTAAAGAGTCCACGACTAATCGGCTGATAAACGAAATCCCAGAAAGCAAGTCACTAAGACACACACTTTACGTCGACCCCAATTCAATGGACAATGTTCTCGTAATAGGCAATCTTATTTCTCCACCGTGTGAATAGTGTCATTGATTTCCTTCCACGGAATCTGTTGTATCACAAATGATAAAGGTCGTGGCATGGTAGTCCGTTTTTCTACCCTCTTTGGTGTAAGGTAATAAGTGTACTTTTTGAACTGAATCGGTTTTCTTTTAGTACCGTACCAAAAATGTTTAGTCACTAAGTCACACACCACACGTCGTACAGAACTTTCCTCTTGAACTAAGTTTACGTTGTCTAAAAGATTTTGGTAATCCTCTAACTCGTCTTTTGGAATTCGGTGTATTAGGATTACCTTGTAAGTTGAATGAGTGGCATCCAAAAATTTATGAATTTTACACGATTCATCAATGTCTGGCCACTGAAACAATTTCATCAGAATCAGTCCTCTTATAGCATTTAGGTACCAGTGGTTTAAACATCGGTGACGTAACGGATCCAATTGTTCTTTGCGTTTCACTTATATTTTGACCAACTTGCGGAAATGCGTTCTCTCAACTCCACAGGCAAACCACGAATGTTATCTTTTAAAGTATCCATGACCATGTCAGTCAAACACTTCTCTTTGAGCGCAAGTAACGAATGTAGTGAGTAATTTCTGACCAATGCCATTCCAGGAAACGGTCAAGAATATCAATAAAATCTTCAAATGTAAATGGTCTAAAGCGGAATATTCGGAAGAACGTACACTTGATCCAGAGAAATCTGACTTATTTGTTGACTTTTGTCAATTTCCTCTTGTGAATTTCTCGACACAATAGTTCTTTAGTCACCCACTGAGATTTTGCTCTGGCAAGTCCTAGCCCAATGTCCTTGTAGATCTTCTTTTGCAATTCGTTTGGTAATGTTTGAAGATTATTTTTTAAGTGGGGTTTGAATACTTGTCTAGGTGTTGTCCAAGATTTGACTCCTAGCCAAGCAGTTGGTTTTTTAAACGACATGGTATGCCCACTTCAAAGACTAAGTCCCACTAAAGGTAGGTAGTGACAATCCGGAGACCATCGAGAATGTTCCAGGTAAGCAGAATCTTTGTTCCCACTCGTAAAGTGACACACCGCAACTGAAGCACTTGGCTTTATCCCCTTCGCCCAAGTAGATAAATCCGGCTCTGGCTAATTCTTCGGGGGTAGGTCCTCCCAGATATTTTGGCCATTTTCCTCGGAAGGTTTGGATCCGACTTTCAAAGTTGCAGTATTCAGGCAAACGCACAGGGAACGAATATTCATCTTTCACAGGTTCATTTCGATGAGGGTACGGAGAAATATGCAGGAGTTCGCTCAGTTTTCCGTAGGGTGGTAGCCGCATGGTTTCATGATGATGACATCCGCCATGAAAACCAGTAAAGTGAGTGGCATCGCTTTCGCATCCGTCTGGTTTGACACGCACTGCATCACTTTCCATGGTAGGTACAGTCGTAGCAAAATTTCCATGATGTGATACTGAATCGCTGAGGTCATAGCGTTCGGCATCCCTGCCATCGCAAGGCACAGCATCGTACTCGAGTTCCTCGTTGGACTTGAGCCTTACGCTTGCTACTTGCTGTTTGAAAGGATTCATCATTCTCGCTTGGCATTGGTAGTTCCAATGAACTATAGGTCTCGGACGTTGTCATTTTTTATATGCTGACCAATATCGACGTGTCCGTACGGTAAAGTGAAGTGGTTGCGAAGCCGTATTCGCTTCTGGTACACGATTTGATAGACTTTTTCGAAGGGTCGGATGACGATTTGGTGTGTGGGTAAACGTACAATCTTGTGCGGTTCGTGGGTGGTCACTTTAAAATTTCCATCCTGTCCAGACTGCAAGGCTTCTTTCAATACACCAAAGTTCACCAGTCGAATGGTGCGATAATTGAGAGTGAATCCTTTCACTTTACACTCCGTATGCAGTTCTCCTTGTGGTTTACGGTATTCGTAGCCGTAATTTTTGGGACCGCTACTTGCAAAACTTAGAATCTTGTCGTCGGGATCCTCGTCCGTCCAGGCTCCTAAACGGTCTCCTTCGATTTTAGGGTGTTGTTCACCCAGGCAATCGATGTAGAAGCAACTGTCCGTGTCAAAATACAGCACACGATCTCCTAACAGTTCTAAATCTTCGTACAGTTTTAAGCGAGCATGAGCTATCACGTAAGCCGCAATGATGACATTTCCAAATTCGTCGGCTTCTGCAAACTCCAGTTCTTCTTCGTAATTGACTAAGATCAAGTTCTCGCGAACGACGTCCACGTGTTTCATGTATTTAGTTTTGTCGTGAATCATCTGGAAGTAGCGAGAAGGTTCTGTCAAATACTCCGTCTTAGGTAAACACGCTCGTTGTGCTATTTTGCCCCACAAACAATTTAACATCACTTTGGCAAACGATCGCCTTCCTTCGTTTTTCTCTACGTGGTCTAAAGTGATGCCTTCCTGCTCCAAGTATTTCTCTTTGAATTTATTTTGCCCTTCGGGAGTGTGGCAGCAGGAAGGATAGCCGCTGGCTTCTTGTTTCAGTTTCAAAAAGACATTCATGTAGTGTGCGAAAATACCTTTTTGGTCTCGTCGCCCTTGTGGTATTTTTCTGTCTTGGGAAAGTGATAAATTTCGTACACTTCTAAAAGTTGGTATCCCACGTCCAGAGCTTTGAACAATTCCACGCTGACCCAAGTTCCCGACAAGAAGCGTTCTTCCTGGGTGTGCTGACAAGGTCGGTCTTGGTTGCACGTTTCAGCACAAGTACGACACAAGGAAAACATCAGTTTTCCTTGGCAATGATTTGGTAAAACGGGATGGAACAAGTTCGTGGGAGGCAAGACTTTGCACTTGATGAATCCTTCGTATTGTCGAAAGTTGTCCACGTCGATGTGTTCCGTCAGCAACTGCGGGTGCAACGGGAAAGTGACAATATTTGCACACGTAAGGATACAGCGAACACATGTTTAAGTATTTGATTTCTTCTGCTTTCTCCTCGTCGGCTTGGTACAGCAAACAGGTGGCATTCGTCCGTCCTCCGTACAAACTGTCCCGCTGCTTCAGAGGGTTCACCAGCTTGTAACTTTCCACGATACGTTTAAACTCGGGATCGGTTTTCAATCGCTGATCGTACTCGTGTTCCCACATTTCCACCACTTGGTATCCTTGCTCTTCTAACTTCAATCGCCGCTGACAAGTGGTCTCGTACAAGACTTCCATAGTCCGTTGTAAAAACTGGTTTTTAGTGTCACGTTGAGGGTAACAGATGTGACATTCGCGAAATAAACATCCGTTAAAATCGTACACGATCTTGGGGTTTTCTATGTCCCAACCATCCACTGAATACCTTCCGAAGGTTTTTTTTCCTCCTCCGTTATGGACATGTTGGATCCATTTGTCTTCCTTGTCGCACAAAGAATGTAGCCTGCGTAGGGCTTTGACCGAGTATTGACGTTTGACAAAATTGGTCGTTTGAGGACTTATGACAGCCAGGGTGTTTTCGGGCATAAATCATTGTCGGTACACTAAGGAACACGCTTTGGCAATGGTGCAGGCTTCTTTCAATGGATCGATCCCTCCGTGCTCCATGAACAGTTCTCGAAATTTTCCACAGCAACGCCGTAATATGTCCACGTCGGAACGACAATATTTTAACATTTCTTCCTGAAAGTCAAAGGGGTCCGAGGCGTGAGTGTGGTACCATGCGTAGAAAGCTTCTCGTTGTTCGGTGCGCATGTTGTCGGGGTTGTAGTAGTGAGCCTCAGGCAAATGAGGTAGAACGGCGTGTTAGTTGGCTTCGGTATTGAAAAAGTGCGGAAAATAGCCTTTGGTCATTTCTGTCATTCCAAACGTTTAAGGCATTCGGCTCAAAGGCATGGCCAAGTAACTCATGGAATCTTTAAACTGCACTTGTCCTACTTGCATGGAAATGAGTTTGGCTCCGTTCAAAGTCATTTTAGGACGGTCGGTGCCTTGTTCCGTATAGTATCTGAGGAGAAATTGCCCATCGTATCCCGAGAAATTGTGAGCTATCACCGTGGCATAACGACGACAATCTCCGTAATGTTCGATGTCTTCTTTTCTCCAGGTCTCGTCGATGGGGTCTAAGATCCATTAGGCAAAATTGGCCAATGTGTTCGGTCCCCGAAAGATTTTTTCACGTCCTCCAGGAATCTTGCTACAGTGAGGGCAATGAGTAAAGATAGACTCTTGGATGTACTTCTCGCACGCTCGGTGAGCCACCGGATAAATTAGGAATGTGAATGCCAGTCTCTTGCATGCATTCGAAATCGAGAAAGATGAAATTGCCTTTCTTCTGGTCATCTTCTTCTTCTTCATGTTTGGAATGGTATTTTTGAATGTAGCATTGGTGTTCCAAGTCCACGATTTGGTGACAAATGTGACATCGTTTCTTTCCTGAACATACGTGTAACTTGGCACTATTGGTAAGTATGCCTTGTCCACAAGCAGGGCACATTCTCAGGAGTTGACAAGCACATTTATGCTGTGAACCTTGCGTCTTCAAATGTTGTTGGTAACAGGCAGGGCTGACAAACGTGCGTTGACAAGCTGGGCAATGCACTCGTTCTTGTCTTTCGTCCAGACAGGGTTTAGAGGCCAAACATCCTGAGCATTTTGATCCACAATTCTTGTGTTGCTCTCGATTGTTATAGCCATAGCCACATTTCTCACAGTAATAACTGTATTACAGGAATCCGGTGATACTGGTTATTTCATCAAAATGTTCATCGTGATGATAGACGTGAATGTATTTTCCGTATTTTAAATCTTTGCCTCGAAACAACAGAGGTCCGCGCACTTCTTGAGGGTGCACTTTCAAGGTGTAGCGTGGAGCCAAGACGTCTTGCAATTTTTGCATTTCAGGAATGTCGCAGGGTCTGTCTTTGAATATCCCCGTTTGTTGTAACAGGAGTTCTGATTTTCTTCGTTGTTTGGTTCGGTTCGATCGTCGAATAGTTTTCCAGGCTCTTTTCCATTCTCTCGTGTCGTTCTTGTCGGCATACGTTCGTCCCACCACGATTGCACGTGATAAATACATCTTTTCTTGAGTGTTGTTAATTTGAACGATGCTCTTTTTGGTGCTGAGATGGTCGACCACCAATAACACCTTTTTGCGTTGTCCGGTCCCTTGGGGAAGAGAAACGTGGGTCATGAACAGTGTCGCTTTTCCATCGGTGATGTGAAACTTGTCGTTGGATTGTTGTACGTGTTGAATCTTGTCCATGACTTTGGAAGGCGTCAATTCTGCCAGGCTGCTAAATTCAATCCAAACGGGGGACTTCAAACTGTCGTGATGAATGGAAAGTCTCAAGCGATCGTTTTCTTTGGCTTCACATTTCTGTTTCAGTGTGGTTAACAAAGAATCCCACACATTAGTGATTAAGCCTTTTGCCTTCTCCAGTGGTACTTCTGACTTGAAATCTTTAAACTTCACCATGTACGTGTAGGCTGTAGTTCTAAATTTTCTAGAGGAGCGTTTGTCCGTCTCTCGAATGTGGAAATACTTTTCGGGGTTTACTGGTGGTGATGGACTTTGACTTGGTGTAGACTCTCTGGGTCTGGATTCTGGCTCACTCATGTCATCTTCAAATTCGCTGGCATGAATTTGAGCCAAGACTTCAGCTACTGTGCGAGGCGATAAATCACGTTCGAGCTTCTGATAAAGAGCTCTGCGAGGTGTCATAAGAAAGTTTTCTTCAGACAAGCCGACGGACTACTCCCCATCCTTTCGAGATGAAAGTCAAGATACTTGCTATATCTGTCAGAAGAAAGGGCATTGGGCTACAGAATGTCCTGACCGTCAAAAAAGCAGGACCAGTGTCAAAAGAGACAAAAGTCAGGATGCCTGTTATCATTGTGAAGAGAAAGGACATTGGTCTTCATACTGCCCTAAGAAACAACAGGAGGAGGAAGAAGAAGTACCCTCGGCAAAGGAAGAACCCAGATACGTCCAGAAAAAGAACAGGGAGAGAAAAAAAGAAGACGAGAAAAAAGTGAGGAAGAAGAGGTGGAGGAAAAACATGTGAAAGTGAAGAAATTTAAAAAACAGAGAGAGAGAGGGTGAAAGAAAAAGACACAGAACTCAATGAACTTTTTTAAAAGTGTTGTGTTGTGAATTGGATTGTAAATTGTAAAAATTTGTACCAGAATAGACAAGACCGAAAAACGTAAGTTTCTCTTGGTTTTGATTTTTTAGATTAAGGGCCTACATTCACGCACTCACACACGTACATCATAGGGTTAAAAAATAAAAGGGATTTTGAGTTTTAATTGATTTGGGCAAAACGAATACTATCTCTTTTGGAAAGAAGTGAGTGGCCCTGAAAAGGGCCTTTGGGTATTTGTTTTTTTTTTTTTTATAAAAAACAATTACTCAGGAACGAGAAGCAATCAGCTTTAACTGCCTTAAGCCTTTTCCACGGCCAAGGCCTACTTCTGGACTTGATCCTGTCGATGATTTGGTAGAAATCAGTAAGGGTGGTATCTTCGGTGTAGTAGCAAGGTTAGGCTGTTTGGCTCGGGAAGGTCTTTTTCTCTTGGGTCGTAATAAAGAAGTCTGATACATTTGTTTCAGACTTCTTAACTCTGCCAAAATGTCTAAGAGTACCGTTACCGTTTGACTTTCACTGTTCTCCTTCTCTCCTAGACCTTGTTTCTTCTCTGCTTCTTCTTCCTGTCGTTTCCTTCTTGCCTCTTCTTCTTCTCGCTGTTGCTGTTCAAGGAGAAATGCTTGTTCTGCTTATTTTTGCTGTTGCAAAAATCTCTCCAATTCTTCTTTCTGTCTCTGTTTAAAATCCTCGACTTGTGGTAAAGAAGGAGAAGGTGGTGAAGGTACTGGTACCGGAACAAATTCTTGCGAAGAGAGAAAATCTACTAAATCCCAATTGAAATCGACCTCTTCTGGAAGTAGCCCTGTGTTGACTTTGGTAGCCACTGTTATGCCATCGCTTCTCTTCTCCACGGCCGGTGCATCCCAATTCATCGTCTTCTTAGTTTCAGTGATGTTTCACAAAACAATGTCGCATCGATTCACTGCGCACAGACGCTAGAGCACCTATATAGACAATGTGACGTCACAGGTAGCTCTCTTTGGATTGGAAGACGCGTGTTGGGATTGGTGAACAATTTCAGTCCGTTTCGATTCGCTCTTCCACTATAAATAAACGCTGTTCACTTCATTCCCTTCACCTGTTCTCGTCACAAGATGTGGACAAACGTTGAATCCTCTACTCTCGTATCGTCGATGCTGTTCCGTACGGACTTACCCATGTATTTTAAATCATCATGGACCATCATCCGAATCACCGATACGACTGTTTGGAAAAAACGATGCTATGTGGAGAGAAACGGTTGTCTGAAGCGAGTCCTCATCCACGCTTCAGAGGTTAAACAAAGTTTGAGAAAGAGAAGAATATCAGTGAGATGTCCTCTGTGTTAACGGAATGGTGTTAACAAAAACCAAAGGCCCTTTTCAGGGCCACTTTCATATGCCTCGAAAAGATATTTATTCTTTCTTTGTATGTCTCTCTCTCTCTCTCTTGTATTTGTCCCTACCTAGAGTAGCTCCGCGTATCCAGGTCAGCCACTTGCAACATTGTTACAAGTGTCCAGTACCATGACGTCATCCCACCCGTTCCATTCCTATTGACCCATAATTAATCTTGGGGGCCATATCACTCATGGCTGTGCCATTTTGGCCTATAAATTTGGGGGCCATATCACCCCAGGCTGATTTTTCTTCTTTGGCATGATAAGGGCCAAATCGCCCCCTATAACTACTTCCGTAACCGCTTCCAGTTCGCTAGACCCTTGGGGGCAGGAGCCATTTTATATGCACAAATTTAATGTCGCATGCACCTGCCTAATATAAAAATTTATAAAAAAAATAATACATGAGTGAGGTAAAAAAGGTTCATATTTTGGATAGGTATTATGAAGCACAACATAATCACATCACACACTTGACCCGACAAGTCTACTAAAGTTCTTAGAATAAAATGTTTATGCACCCCAACTCCAATTGTATATATGCATTTTTCGCATCCGAAGGCCTTTTTTTGACAGTATGTGGTGTTCACAGGGCAAACTCAAGCCCTTTCCCTGGGTGATACATTTGAAAAACATTGTGTACTAAATTGCCTGATACTATAATTGTCATCCAAGACGTTTCTGAGATATTCTACTTGCCTTGAACCCATGTGTCTACTGCTATGGGTGGCTAGCTCTACTTCCTAGCCGATTATTGGTATTTCAGTGGCTACATACTGTGCAGTGAGTATGGGAGGTGGACATGCCTCACTTCAATTTCAAGAACAACACAAGCCCGAAACAACTAGTTCACAAATATATCCATCACTTTAATTATTACACAACACTAGCTCGAAAACTCACACCAGACCCTTAACTTAAGAAATTTGCCAGGGGCCAATATGCAAAACTTGCCGCTGCCACCTTATTCCCTGCTGTGGATTTTGTTGCACACATGTGCATCCGTGATTGTAACCTACCTGCGGACGGTAAAGCCGTCTGCGGATTGAAATAAGCTATCAACACATAAGTTATTCACTGTTAGAGAATTGGAGCGTGTTATTGTATCATTCCATTATAAACCACACAGTTTGATACATATAGCATTATGAAAGAATTAATGTTTGTGGCTAATTCAGGAAACAAAGTATAGACCAATGGTGCGTTTGTAACGTCAAAGATAAGATAAAACGGCTATATAGCTTGAATGCGTATATCGATTTTTTAAAGAGGCCCAAAAGATGCTATACAATTTTTAAAGACGTCTCCGAAGCCTTTTGATAATTAACAAGGTTATCAATTGAGATGGAGTGAACACGATTAAAACTTGGAGAAGAATAAAATAAAACGCCAGACAAATCATTACCTGATATTATACAAGCAAACTTTAAGTCGCTGACGTTAAAAGAGTCGCTGGAGCGAGTGAGTTCAACAGTTGACGACACTGAAGATAGCGAAACACATGAAATACTCAACGAAGACAGAAAATACAGATTAGTCAGCAAAGAGAGTGAATATATCTAAGATCATCATGATCACCATCAAGAATAAATTAATTAGAGAGATGCCTTTGGTTTATAATAGAGAAAAACACCAATGAAGTTTGCAGGTATGATGCATTCATTAATCGTGAGAAAGACTATCCATCAATCACAAACAGTGCAAAAGTGTGCAGGGATGAGTATAGTTTCCTTTCTGTCGGTGGATTTTCAAGCAGGAAAATACATGTATTACAAAGACAATATACCAACTCTGCAACAAGTTCAAAATCATTGTATGTAAATAAATGCACAATAGGTGGCCATTTATGAGTTGGTGTGAAACTTGGTAGTTGTAAGTATGCAATTATTTTGTCCGAGTAAGGAAAATTATTTCAAACCAATTGTAAAATTACTATAATTGATTAAAAATGCTCAAATGGCAATTGATAACAAAAAATAGTAAAAGGAAAAGAATTGGTTGAGATATTATTAAAGAATACAAGTTCATGAATCTGTACAGACTCAAATGGCATTGAGAAGCAATCGATGCAGAAGTGTATGCATCGGAAAACGTGAGCTTTGTAACAGAACATATCATTATGTGTTGGCAATGGTACTCGACTATGTCTGAAATGGAGTATCGGAGTAATGTCGGGTAACCAATTTTGCTGACATCGTGGATCTGTTGCTGACGCTCCCTTCAAACACGCCACCAAAGATGACGAAAAGGCAGAAAGCTGATAATGTTGTTAGAGATCAAATTAATTACTGTATATAAAAATTTAAATAGGCAATTATACCAAATTTTCCCTTAAAATAAGGTATGCCGACCGAGATTCAACTTTGACATTTTGCGCGAGATCGCAGAATAAGATACAAGCGCTATGAGAAAGACAGGTACACAGGCACTATTAGGACTTTGCAGGTGAGCCACTGATGTCTGTGAGGCAACTTCGCATCGATGAACCACTACTGGTTGCAAAGGCATCGCCGACTGTAAATCAACTCAAACAATCCGCGCGAGAATTTGGCATAATGATACAAAGAGGTACAACAACATGCGCTGTTAGGACCTCCGCGAGAGGAGCCGCGTTCTACTGTGAGATAGATTCTTTCAATAGCAGCACAGTTACGTATTAAGATTCCTCCACGAGACAGGCGGACTGAAGTCTCAAGTGTTGTCGCTGATGAGTAAAACCATCGCCGTATTGCACACACTATTGCTGATGAGGCTATTGTTTTTGGTCCTTAAATAATCAAAAGTTCCAAAATTACGTAAGCGATCTCATGATCTTCTGTATTACCTGGCAAACACCACAAAGGCATACAAACCAAGCATAGACGCCGTGAAGATTCCGTCGAATATGCGTCGAAGAATCATATAAAAGCTTTGAGCACTTGGTGAAAAGGCGCGCCTGTCCGTATTTAAGGTGGATATTATTCTCCATGTGGAATTTACTATGTCTGGTTATTTCACCAAAGTAGGCTCTGCACCATCTATAATCATAGTGGTGCCTGTGCAATCTTAAACTATAACGACATCGAAGCCACCAATGATGAAATCAACAAATGGTATGCAAAGAACGAGAAGTCTGTGTGTGTTTAATTTGGATTTTCAAGGTAGCTTTAACAATTTTTCAGTCATGTTGCTAAGATATAAAAATGTAAAAAGCAATGACAGCCACTGTTGTGAAAAGTGCTAACTTATCCGAATTGCATCCTGCAAGCTATCATACAGACCAGACCATATAGTTCAAACAGCACTTGGGTGAACTCGAGTTGAGTAACACATAATTCACCATATAGGTTACTGACATCAGTAATTTTGGACTACTCAACCCTGATATTGCTTTTAAGCGTTTACTTGGAACAAAGACCTTCGTTCGATTCGAGTATAGCTTCCACACGTGAGCGAACTAAACATGTCGATCTGTTGTTGTTCAAAAACATGGAAAACGTGGAAGTCTCTGATGTCACAGTGGCGAGGTACCACTATCAAGGATATTTCATTAATGATTTTCAGGCATCAGTGAAACGGGTCCGAGTAACAGCTCGCCTAGCTCGCATACATGATTATGACCAGCGATGACATGCTCGAGTATTCTGCGGCGCCTAACTGTTAGATCTGTAAAGGAGCTTTTATTTCCATTGTTGAAAAGTGCGCGATCACTCTCGTAAAGATGAACTTTACACCGCGCTTGCACCGTGCAACTTTCGAACATACACGGCAAACAAAAATTCTATCTGTGCTTCATAACCTGCGCGGATGTGATGGTCATTTGATCATGCAAGGAGTCGCAATAATAATCGTTATTCCAGCAATATGGAAAAATACATGACGTTTCAGATAGGCTATTTGCAGTTCATTAACTCACTGCAGTTTTTCAATTCCAGATTTGATAAACACGTTAACAACCTCGACATGAAAAGTTTCGCTTGCTTATACGCAATGCAATCTATCATTACGAGTACATGAGCGATCAAGAAAAGTTTTCTGAAAGTCAGTTGCCACTGATTGAAGCCTTTTATTCATCGTAGTCTCCATAACGTAATTTCGTCTATGACTCTACGCACGTGAATAACTGCTGGTCCACGTTTAGTTTTCGAAATCTCGGTGATCACCACGATCTGTATTTATGCACCAACGGCTGATGATCGTGAATGTCTTTGATACTTCTCATGTTGAGACTATGCACGTGTACAAGCTCGACCCTGCACATTACTTCACATCACCGAGAATGGCTTGGGATGCGTTGCTGTCAAAAATCAAGATCGAGTTGGAACTGTTCACTGATATTGATCAACATTTGTTTATCGCTGCGGGATTTTCTTGATGAGTCACCGTTTTTGCCGATTGTGCCTAGCTGGTTCCTAGTCTGCGCCTTAAAGTCAACTACGTAGTTCGTGTACGAAACATGCGATTGCATCTGTTGTTGGGGATAAGTGTTTGTAAAGTCCACCTGGTGCTAAGATTTTATCTACGCGTGTGAATGGCCCTTTAGATTGTAATTAATAATGATCTGTGAATGGCCGCCAAGAATAAAAATCTGCTTCGACCTTGTCCGGGATAATGAACAACAGAAACTTTACGGTTTGACTGCATACACGCCATTTAAGTCATGATATTTGATGGTGGACTCGTTGCCGTACACAGGATGAAATCTAATCTAAAAGGGCAAAACCCATTTACGTTGGCGCTTCCATGTAGCATTTATCAAAGCTGATCTTGTACGAGTTTTATTACGACAAGGTCAAACCACGGTACGATAACAACATTAATATGCTGTGCATATATATGGGGTCGGAATCTGACACCAGCAAGGTCTCTAAGGACTATCCACAGTTTAGCAATGTCAACAAGAATGTCGTGGGGAAAGAATTCTATAATTCACCGTCTTAACTACAACTTTCAATTTCGTACACACATCCTTTGAACTGGTCCAAACCTCACTTACAATTGTACAAAGGTCTGTTCATTTTTTTCTGCCTGTGCCACCCTCCGCCAAGTCGAAATAAAAACAAAACAAGTTGACTGAATTTCTCTTTCTGCAGCAGTTTCTAACCTACTGGAGCATGGAAATTCGATTGGTGGCAACCTGATTATTCTTGGAGATTTCAATTTGCACTTTAACTGTCCTGAAAATCACTACACAGCAAAACTCCTAGGTTCTGTCCACATTTTCAACCTCAAACAGCCAGTTAGCGAACCCACCCATAAACATTATCACATTTTAGACAGGATTCTTAGAATTGATAATATTATTCTACAGTCTTCATTGGTGCCCGACGTAATTGCATTAGATCACCTCTGCGTCATATGCCATCCCACTGTATAAGTCTTAAAGTCTCCATCTTTGTTAGCTTCTAAGGGAAACATCCGTATGATAAATAGGACCAACTACTGCATGACATTCAAGCAAATGCCACAGTAGGAAGCTGATTACAGTTGTGGACAGTCCGTAAAAGTTATTAGACGAAACTGATATTGTATAAAGTTTCACCACTTTATGACCAAGGCAAAATTCAAGCACCAGATACAGCGTTTGACATGCCATGGATGGTAGATCGAAGCAAAAATAGATTTCAGTATTATTCGTAATGAGCTAGGGTCCCCAATAAACGTGGATGAACAGAATTACAAATGCGTTACATGTCAGGATATTTTCTCCAGCATTAGGTCTTCTATATATTGATGATACCGATTACCTCGATTGTGCCCAAGTTGGATTTGTCAACAGCGCACGATAGTTCATAGACGGAAAGGAAATCGATGTCTGTTTTGGCGATGTCATTGTTGCCAAATCAAATCCTGGACTTGCCAGATTTATTTTGCATTTTTGCATTTCTCGCGTAACCTGGCTGGTCGTAGGGTCGCCAATGTTGACTTTGCTACAATCTCTCTCCATTTTTGCCCTGTTCTCCACTGTTCTTGAGACTTTGCAAAGGCTGTGCCTGTCCACTCTTTGATGCTATCTTCCCATCTCTTCTTCTGTCTGCCTCGTTTACTCTTTCCTCTTGCTGTGCCCTGTAGGATTGTCTTTGACAGGCGAGATGAGTGTGAGACGTGACCATGCTATCTTAGTTTGCGTTTCTTTACAATGATGAACAAGATCTTTATATCGTCCAATTGCACTTTGGATTCTAATGCTCACTTCCTCTTTAGATACGTGGTCTAAGTATGAGATGTTCAGGATCATTCGATAACATCGCATCTCTTCTCTTTAGTTCTGCTGTCAGGGTCCATGTCTCACATGCATACAGGAATATTGAAATGACGAGGGACCGCATAAGCTTGATCTTGTACATAAGCGTGATGTTGACATTCTTCCAAATGGGCTTCAGCCTAACCAGTGCAGCTATTGTCTGCAAAATCCTCAAGTTTTGAACCTTTATCAGAGGCGATAGCACCTAGATACTTGAAGTCACTGTGTCCAGCTTCTGTCCATTCACTCTTATTTCCTTTTGGATGTCACTCTGTTTTTTTTTTTGTGTGTCTTTGGCTTGGTCTTTTCAGCGCTAATCTCATTTCATGCCATACTGAAGCTTGACTGAGACGGTTCATTAAGATTTCCAGTTCTTGTTCATCTCCTGCTAAGCCATCGATATCAGCGAAGAGAGGGTTGGTGATTGTTCGGCCTTCTACATTGACACTACTCTCGTGGTTTTCCAAGGCATCGGACATGATCCTTTCCATGCTGATGCTGAATAGAGTGGGCGAGATGAGGCACCCCTGTCTGATTCCGACGGTGGTTTTGAACCTATATCCTATATTGGCATTGAAGTTCTGAACCAGTCTCCTATACTGCCATTGACGAGAACTGCGCTAGTCGCCTTGACATACAGCTTTTCTATGGCGCTGATTAGTTTTGCGTTTATGTTGTATATCCTTACGGACTTGCCAGATACAGTGATGATTATAGGAGACTAGAAGGCCCGTCTAAGATGTGTCACAAGGATGGACCCGATTATACATATCATAGAAGTACGTACGAAGGTGACCTTGAAATCATGCAAACGATAATAACACAGATTTAGAACCTGTAATTACCGACATCAGTGCACATCACAATCGTAAATTTATGCGGCTTCGAGGGAAAATTAATAGAGGCTCATTACTGTTTTCATGTGCAATTCCTCTCAGTAATATATTTGGGTTTTGCAGAAATGGCCGCAATTTTATTTTCTGAGTCAAACACACGATGCGATTTAGCATGATAGAGGCCATGATAATAAAGTTGTGCTCACGGTATTAACATTGCGAATGCCTGTGAAAACCTCTTCGCTGACCATAGAACGAGTTTGTTGTCGTTTATGGAGTTTTGAGGCACATCACCAGAGTCGTTTCTCGCGCTTACCACAGACTCGATACAATAGAACATTCAGCAACTTTCGTGTCAAATAAGTACTCCTAGTGCCCCTAGTGCGATGCTATTTGACAACTTTAGAGTGTCTGAACGTTCTCTGCGAACAAATGGTCATCAGGAATCATCCAAAAACATTTTCCTAGACTTCGAAAACAGACAAGTCGTACATTCATATCACAAGCTGTTGTTGTTCATGGCTCAAAACATCGATACGGTAGTACGGATTTCACATAAAGACTTCATTACGTTGTACCCTATTTACTATATTTCGTTGGAAAACCTGGACCTGCTCAGTCAGTGTGTGGTTGGGATGTAATTTAATGCACGTGTTATGATGTCCCTGGCGGCGCTTACAGATGCATTGTTACAATTCTCTCCCGTAAGATGTTATTGGAGGCCACAGGTGGTCGAATGACGGTTATTGACCTGCCTGTGGAAAATTTGTTTACTTTTCTCAAACTCGTATTTGACAAGCACAATTAAATATAATGTGATATACTCAAAGTTAAGATTGGTCTTAGTGAAAACCAGCGTGCAAAATAAAAGAGCCCAATAAGAAACCACTGCAGGCTTACATTTAGTTAACTGGAAATGACGCATTGTGACTAACTCAAACACAACATAACCACGTTCAGGAGACCAAACAAATGAACCCCTCGGTAATTTATCGAGGTAGGAGGTGACGTAAATGCAGAAGAGCGTGAAATATTTCCATTTCTTTCAGCGATTCCAGTGAGGTTGACAGCTGTTGTGCTGTTGCAGCAGCAGCTGCGTTAGGGGCCGTCGGAACCACATATGGGATGGCTCAGAAAATGGCAGTTTGTGGATGCAAAGCGGCTCGTAGGCAATAAAAGGAAAAGATCTTCGACTACCTGTGCAAAATATCATCGGGCAAAGGTTTTCGGCTGTGGCATTGCCGTTGACAGCTATGAAATCGCATACGTTGACCAATTCTTGATATACTCACTGTAACAAAGTTAGTCAATGTGTATTCATGCAAGACTAACTTGCGTCGATGATCCACGGCAAATGGAAAACCGTCATCATTAGCATGAATTCGACAGCAGGAACTTGAATGCATTGGGTCGTGTGCATTGTAAAACGTCAACATCTGTTGTATTTTTACTCTTATGGGCTTGCACTACCACCTGAAGCTGTTGAGTATTTACGTAGAATCTTCAGGTGAAATTTTCCTTAACTAAATTTTGTTGTTACATTTTGGGTTAATAAATAATTTAATCTGCGAACAAAATTATTTTGGAAATGCCATGCAACATAGTATTTACTCCATGACAGCAGTATTTTTTATCATCAAAATTACAAAGTTTTGTTTGAATTAAAATATTTATGTTTATTTTATGACAATCTGATCTCATTACAGTCATTTCAACGTGTTTCTGTTCTCCTGCTAATGCAAGTTTATAATCCTCAAACCCAATTACCTCATTTAAAATATTTTGCTCGTTTTATAACTTTGTTATCATCGTGTCTAATACAGTACATCTTACTTAATCCAATGAACTTTGCTATCGGGCAAAGTTTGTTTCGAATTTAAACTTTCCAATGATCGTTTGTTATCATCGCAATGGAAACCATTACTTCTCGGATAATCTAATAGGTCAGAAGAGAACTTTATTAGAGAACAAATCAACATAAACATCGTTAACAGCAATGTTATAACACAAGCTATCTGTGGCAGTGAACACAAATTTAGCATTACTGTATTTCTTTTTGATAAAATCGTAATGAAAATCGTTCATCAGAGTCTTTGCAAGATCTAAGATAGCACCACCAGCATAGACTGGTTTGTTTAATTTCAGATTAGTTTTTCTTTTGTGAACAGCTACTAAGTGTTCATTAAAAATGTCGATTGACACAAATCTATCTTCTGCTACAACTTTGTTTCTTCGATCTACATTATTTATTACCTCAATGTTGACTATGTTTCTGATATTTTCCATAGACTTTCCTAAAACACTATTGTTCATTCATTTGAAGAAAAAGTCTTTCTCAAATTCTGTCGTTGCAGCAGCTCGTTTGTGTCAAAATCAACGTGACATTTTAACCAGCAGCTTTGTTACAACTTTAGTAAATGATGAATTTTTTTTTGTTTTTAGACGATGACCTTTAGCTTTAATATGCATGACATAATGACTTTTTTTATGAAATAAATTTGGAACAAGCTTTTTTAACGTTCTTTTCTTCCAATTTTGTGTTTTCTCTTAATTTAAGCTGCTCGTTGATTACAAAATCATATGTCAAGAGAATTTGTTAGAAAGGATGATCGTTGTGCTATTCTTGAAGTGATCTAAATCAACTTCAATGAAATAATCAACATCATGTGGTACTTTTCGTCAGATTCGTCTGAAAACTTCTCAGGTTCGATCCACTCAAAACTATCATAATGTTGTGGCTGTGTCATAGCACAACCATATAAATTGTTGGTAAAAATATAAATAATGCAATTTTATTCTTTTTCCGGAGTGTAATCTGAAGGGTATTTGTTATTAGCAACAGCGTGTTTCCTTGCTGTTACGTTAATACCACCACCTATTCCTTTTTCAATAACATAAAATTGATCGGGATCGGCTAATATTTCAAATTTAACTTAACTTTAAAGCCACGTTAATTTACGATCCTGCGGAAGAATAATACCAAGCCGGATCAGATCCGTAATTTTTCAAACAAACTGACATAAACTCCTCGAAAACATCAGTTAATAACAAAACATCTGTTATTAAATATAAATCATGATAATCACCAAGTGTCCTGCAGTTAAATTGTTTTCCACATTTCTTGTGCATAAGAATATTTCTCATCCTTTATTCCTTCCAGGTACAATTTAGAATAAAATTTATCTTTTTCTGGCAGTTCTGTTTCATCAAACTTTTTCCAGCAGTCGAAATACTCATAAGGATAGAATCCTTGTGTTGTAGAAAGTTAGAATCTTAACATAAGTGTTTTGTCAGATTATTAACTGTTTGTCTCTATTTTATTTTATCTCTATTTCTTTATTTTTATCTCTATATCTTTATTTTCTCTATTATTACTGACTGTTTGTCTCTATTTTATTTTATTATATTACTGATTCAGGTTTCATTAGAGACTCGTGTATCTTTTAGATCCTGTCATATATATAATTGTTATGATGATGCATAGTATTTATGACGTTACGTAATGACGTAATTGTTATTTAAAAATATAAAGACGTCATCCGTTTCTTTCAAAACATTTTGTGCCTGAAGAAGCATGTATTAAATGCAAAACTAGTTGCACGGAATTATCGGTGTTTGTGTTGTTTTTTTATCCCAAGATAACCGCTGCCTTTCACTAGTTCTTCCAATGACATAGCATACGTTAGGACAACTTACACTTTAGCAGTATCCGGTATGCACTTGATTCTATTATTCGAGCTGATTTTTGTCACAGCAACAATTTCAGGTTCGCCAAGTGCCTCAACAATTATGTAAGCATCATAATCTCAAGATCACCAAGTGCCTCAACAATAAAGTGAGCATCATAGACTCTGGGATTATGAAACACTACTGGAATAAAATCCGGTGGTTTGGAAAGTAAATTACAAGTTCCTGTGCACAACCACGATAACTTCCGGTGATGTGACAATGGTCTCGAAGTCTATTTCACCAAGCTATTTTATCACAAATTAAAACATTTAACTATTGATGATGATTATATCTTGTCCTTGTTTTAAGAGGTTTCATTGTAACAGCTTTTTTTTTGACTTCCTGTTATTTCTTTCGTTCGTCTATAACAGTTTTTATTAACTATTTAGCGGGGTTTTCCCCACGATAATATTTTATTTCTTTTGATAATTTATTATCAGCTGAACAAACAACTTTGTAAGCGACACAGCAGTGAAAATCATTCTGTATTTTTGTTGCTGATGATACTTCTGGGTTTCCAATTGGTCCTGCAACATTTTCCAAAACATTTTCTAAAATTGATTCAAAATCTGCGTAAATAATGAAACGAACTTGCATTTGATGATTAAAGTGTGAAAACTGCAGCACAGTCTCATCTTTGTTTGGCAGTGTTATTGCTTGAACGTTGGAACAATATTCACGGTGTTTGTTTAATATTGTTTCTGTCTTACAACCGTGCAAGCAGCGATAACAGAAATATTTTTTTTTTTTATGCTGTGTCTTATTGAACTGTTCACCAACAAGACCGCTAATATTCTTTATCCAGCAATAATGTTCCTTGTAGAACTGCAGGTTAATTGTGTTCTAGTTTACTATAATTTCTTATTAACCTGGGGTAAACAGAAGTTTGTGAATCTTTCTCAACACCAAAAACATTAACACTTAAATTATTTTGTTTCTCAAATTCTGGAATTGTTTTTCAGCATCAGGAAACACAATACCATTTGAAAGGTAGTTCATTGCGTGTTTTGTGTAATGTGATATTCTGTGAGGATTTTGATTAGCAGGAAACATCGTTGATAGTACACTCCACATGAAATACTTATTATTATTTTAACACGGCATGTGCTTTTTTATTTTGTCTGGCAGCTCAGTAAAACTCGTAACACGCAGCCGATTAGTTTTCGCAAGTGAAACACGATTTGGATTATTCTGTGATATCGCTAACATGAACCTGACTCTGTGAAATCGTCCATTTTCTGCCAATTTTCTTGATAAAATTAGTCTGTTACTTCTTTCATGTTTGCTACAGCGATAACTTTTTTACTTTTTGCTTTTATTTGTGGTTCGGCTAGTTCTTCGTCTGCTTCGTCGCCAACAATTATTTTGGACAATAAAATCTGACATTGTACCATAAGCTTGATTTCATTGCGTTTTATTAGCATTATTTGGACAATAGGGTTAACAAGCTGAAATAAATCATTTGACGAAATACCACCAAGAAGTACATCCTGTTGGTCGAAAAGCCAACTGTTATCAAATCCCCTGAACGCTGTCACTGTCATTTTACTTTAAGCAATGTAGATCGTGCAAATGATCTTAGTGATTTCATCTTTTTATATTAACTAGTATGCTAATCTCAAATATGACAAAAAAGCGTCGACGAATAGTCGAAAAAATTTTTATTAGAGTCTCACTTTGATAATAATAATGACCAGTCAAAATAACATTGCATGATGATACAAGCAACAGAGCACCAAAACCTAGCAGCTTGCGTAATATTTTAAGCGCAAACGTTTTGATTGTTACTGTACAAATTTGTTGGGTGAAATAAAAATATTGACACTGGAAAGGCGTTTGTTAAATGGACACCAACCAGCCGGTTACATTATTCGTGTGAAAGGAAAAAACGACACAGAATTTTACCGAACTATTTGCGCATCAGTCTGTGTGGGAAATTGTTAAAGGTCAAATACCTGAAGGTAAGCGTGCGTTTCAAATTAAAGGCAGTGTCATCGACAGTAACCTAACTAAACTGAGTTTGCAAGATGAGTTTCATCCTCATCCTGTTTACGATAAGTATGAGTCTGATGACAGAGGAAATATAAGAAATATTAGAACAAAATATAATTTGTAATTTAGGTAAACACTGTTATTTACATGTTATGGTTTGTGGAACAGGCACATTTGTGTTCATTATTTAAATCATAGATTTGTATATGAACCGTTCCATGGCGCAATTGGTTTGGTACTGAACCACGTTAATGGTATTAAAACTGACAAGCGGCTAGAAAATTTAGAATCAGTTACAACACAAGAAAATTGCAAAACAGGAAAAGCACAGGTCATAATAAACCAGCAAGGTCTATGTTGTGCATTAATTCTGAGATTTAAGAGGAGATAGAATTTCCATCAATCGTGGCAGCTGGAAGATACTTTAACATAAACCCAGCATCTGTTGAACGTGTCGAAAACAACGTATGTAACCGATGACGCTGGAAAAATAATTTGCGAATACGTGTATATTCGGAAATTCTCACGGCCTCCCAAAGTAGTATTTGCACAATTAGTAAACTCAACTAGGTCGATAGCAAATATAAAACGATGACCACGGCAGAGTTCGATACGTGTTGACCAAAACGGAAAACTTCCGGACAGAACCGAAACACGTAATTTATTTGCTTGGAGTAAATTTGAATAAACATGTCGCAGATGACCACGACAACCTTTGATCATTCACGAAAACGATTATGGAGTTTCAGTTGCAAACCTTTGCGCGGCCCATGCGGTCTACAGTCAAGGACAGGCGAGTGTGCAATAAATCCCCCTCAGGGAAATGATCACGGGAAACTGAAAGGGGCTTAAGAGTTGGGAAATGCGGATGGTCAGCACAATCTGAAACCGTTATAATACAACTAGTAGGTTTAAATTTGGGGGGGGGGGATACAGGGATGTTTGGATTGGGTACAGAGTTTAGTTTTGTTAATATGGGATAATTGTGAAGTTGGGGTGGGGCTGGTAGGAAAGTTAATTTTTTTTTTTAATAAAGGGATAAAAGGGAAGTTGGGTGGGGTGGTAGGAAAGTTAGTTTCGCTTATAAGTGAATAACATTATGTTTTATAACCTTCTTGTACATCATACCATATGTGGTCAGTATGCGAGTTGGTAGTGGATACCAAAAAAGGTGTGATTATAGTAAATGTAGAGAGTTGATAAAAAGCGTCGGGGAGATGTACGTGACTGAGTATTGGGTATAAAATAGTAGATAATTGGGTGATGGATAGTAAACAGTGTCGTACGTCGCAGTTACAGCTGATGATCAACGTAGGCCCATCTGCTAAAATGGCATTTAAAAAAAAAAGAAGCTACCTAGCGCTAATGGCCTTCCGTAATACCGTGTACGATCCAGGATGAAACTAAATACTATGTGTTGTCCTGTACTTTATGGGTGGCTGATCACATGAAATGTGCTATATGAGGTATTCTTTTTAGACTGGTATAATTTTTACGCAACCCATTTTATTGGGTTAAAATATGGGTTGTTTTTTTAGAAGCAGACAAATGTGTACATGATGTGCGACGTAAATAAGGGGTGCGTTTAATTCCATGATTAAGGAAGTAGGTCCTTTACACGTTGACCAATCTTGCAATAGGTCCATATGTATTTCAGATGGTGTGGCATATTTCTAATCAAATAACGGACTGGAAAGGCGAAGTTTCGTAAGTTTTTTTTTTTTTTTTCAAGATTGTTTAAATTAATGTCACGGTCATGTGACAGTATCAACAGTTTCTAATGATCTAATGTTAACGTTAAATGATCGCCATAGGAAGGAACTCATTATACCTCAGTCATTGCTTTTCTCTCTATTCCTAAAAGATAATCGAGCTTTATGTAAAATGTAGGTAAATTTTACAAATTTTCACAACTTACCTCAGCTTGCCCCCCCCCCATCTACACACTGTGTGTGTGTGTGTGTGTGTGTGTGTTTTTTGTCTTAGAGATATTTCTATTTAATAATAAAAATAATAATATGTAAAAACTCTAAAGAAGAAGCTCATTTCTTCAACTGACCAGCTGATGGGGATATCTCAATTTTACAATGTGTAGTTATTTGCCAGAAATTAAAGATATTTTTGGAACAAATTGAGATATCTCAATCTGTGGCCAAATGGAGATATGTATTGCAAGTGAATGTGGTAAAATGACTGATAAGCTGTTTGCATGCTATAGAAATTATTTCATACTGTGTCATGTGATTAATGTAATTTTGGCAGTGAAGACTGCCCATTGTATTGATACTTTTTATGTTGGTGTTATCATCTCTGCATACAGTCTCATCCAGAATCAACTGAAAATATTTAGCTACTGATGACTAAATTTAACTAAAGCAACAAAAAAAGTTTTATTATTATTTTTTTAAATTACTTATGACCAGCATGGCATCTGGTGATGCTGAGCTGATATTAGAATATCTGAAGGGATCATAGTAAATTAGTAAATTAGAAGCTTGAAGCAAGTTCTTCAAAAGTTATATTGGGGAGGGGGTGGGGGAACTATAGATCTATCTAACAACAAAATAGGAAAATCTCATTTTAATAGAGATATCTCTGCTTAAATAAAGATAATTTCATTTGGAATTTATCCAGCAATAAATAAAGATATCTACTTTGATTAGAGTTAGTTCTGCTAAAACTCAAATCTTTATTTTTAATAGATATATCTGTTGAAATGGACATATCTCGTCTCTAAATAGAGGTGTCTCCATTTTTAAAGGGTATATCAATATGAAAGATGTATAAATAAGTTAATAACTCCAGTGGGTTGTCATATGTCATGAATGTCAGCTATCATACCTTGATTTTGTATATGTATAATTTTATCAATGTCATAACTGATGTGAACATTACATTGCCTTTTGCATGTACATCAAAAGAGAGCAGTTGATAACACAAATGAACTCAAAGTTCTTGTAGGTATAAACTCTGAGCTCTTGTAAAAATACGCTTTCCACAAGGTAAATAAATACATTTAGAATTAAGTTGCTTTATTTTTTTAACACAATGCAACAACTAATGTATCTTCTTACATAAATTATTTTATTAAAAGATTAAAAGGAAATGCAATACATTAAAATCATAATATTGAAACAGGGAAAGAGAGAGTTTTTCACTTTGTTTGTGTTTGCTTTTGGTTATACCAGAATATTTTCTGTTTGTTGCTGTTTGGCACCTTTACCCATCATTATGCCTTTTGTAAAACAAATCAGAAATTATGTGTTACATCTGTATGTCTCATGTGTTACATCAGTATGTCTCATGTGTTACATCTGTATGTCTCATGGGTTCATTTGTGCTGTGTATCCTCTATGTGGTTAGAGTGAAACATTGAGATATGGGGGTGGGACTAGGAGTGTGTGTTTGTATTTGTTTTGAAATATTGTAGATATATGGATCTGATTGCCTGATGTATCATCATTAATACCAGGACTATAATGTACAGAATAGATTTATTAAATTTCGTGCTTGGGTCTTGCTGTTAGGATATAACTTGGAAAACTATTACGATCCCAACCCTAAATCCGTTTATAGGCTTGAGGGACACAAGGAAACAAAATCAATATATCCAGTACAGACTCTGGACCATGCCTTTCTTAAGATCACCATCTTATAATCAGGTATAGTTTTGAAGGAGACAAGACAAAATCAAAGATTTATTTAACACAACATAGGGGCAGGGACTTGCCCCAGGGTTATACATTTGAAACTCTCATGATTCCCTAACTATAACCATATCAAGGTTTGAAAGCCGTGAGGAGAAAACATTAGATATATTATTGTTCCAGCCAGAAATTTCTTATAGAGGTGAGAAATGTGAGGGCTCTTTCGAAAAGGCCACTTTTCATCAGAAGGGGTCTTCATAGATACTCATGATGATATTTACAATGAAAATTTACATTGATATCATCTTGTCAAATTGTAATCATACAAGTACAAGTTATAATGCATCAAAAGTAGCAGTGTTGAGAAATAAATAAAAAGAATCAAGAAAAAGAGCATGTTTACAACTTATATTTTGTAAAGTGAATTGATTATATGTTGTACATGGCAATATGTATGTAGTATACATGTAAACAACAATAATAACAAAATTATAATAATATTTCTTTGGCTAGAAAGAAAATGTTATAGTTGTAATCAAATTTCTATGACCACCAGTTTACATGGTGACTTAGCAGTAAGATTCATGTTTCAGCATAAATTATCACATTTGATCAAGTACAACCACTACCATAAATGCCCCTGGATCCCCTCCTTTGCCTTGTTGTCATTTAATAAATCTTATGAGAAAGAGAGACCATTTTTGAACTGCTGAATATACTAGTCAGCTGTAACACTTATAACAGTAAGCTATCATGACAAGCACAGCGATTCATGCTTAATGCTCAGTGATTGATATCCTTAATAGACATGGATGCAGTCTGAGAATGCTCAATGAATAATATCACATTCCGGCAGTTTATATCCTTAATAGACATGGATGCAGTCTGAGAATGCTCAATGAATGATATCACATTCTGGCAGTTCATATCCTTAATAGACATGGATGCAGTCTGAGAATGCTCAATGAATGATATCACATTCTGGCAGTTTATATCCTTAATAGACATGGACGCAGTCTGAGAATGCTCAATGAATGATATCACATTCTGGCAGTTTATATCCTTAATAGACATGGACGCAGTCTGAGATAACAACCATCTTTCCATCCACACTGTGTACTCAATTGATTGACAATAGCTAATGAGTAATTTGTGTTGCTAGCCTTTTGAACATTTCAGTGGGAGATTCCATTGTATATATGTACTTACACAAATATAAGTAGTTTTGTGGTTAAGTGTTTGTTTACAGCATGAGTGACAGCAAGACTGAGGAGACAGAAAATTGAATTAAGAATGAAACTGCAAGGTGAGCTTCCATAGAGGAATTAGGGAAGCAGTAATAACATACTCCATGATTGTTGCTGCAGGCCACTTTTAGTGACTTCAATAAAGATTGCATATAGAAATTAAACATAATTCAAAAGGTGTACAAATGCATATCAGAGTTACTGCTATAATGGCATATCTTCTCTATGCACACTTCATACATTCTGTAACCGTACATTACATACATAATGAAGCTAAGGTGCTTGACATTTTGGACTCCCACCACCACAACACAGAGAGGGCCAGACACATCCCATCCAGTGCTCTCTGTGTAACCCAAATCAAAAGACAGTTATTGAAGAAGCAGTTATTATTACAGTTTGTAGTCTCACATGAGACAGTTGAAATCATTGTTGAAGATTGCTGGGTAGTTTGTGACTAGAGGAAAATGTTCTTTAAGTTGGATGAGACAGTTGAAATCACTGTTGAAGATTGCTGGGAAGTTTGTGATCTGTGGCAAATGTTCTTTGAGTTGGATTTTACTCCATAAATCCATACATGTAATCATGAAAAAGTTAAACATGATTATTTTGGTAGTTGAACTCTGAAAGTTAGGATTGAGTCTTATGGAAGTGTGATTCATTTTTGAAAGCATAATTTTGAAATATAGCTATCATCTACTGTAAGGAATGCCAAGGTTTGACATGATAACTAGTGTGGCCATTACATCCCTGACACTATTTCATGTTGATGGTGAGCCTGAATAATCAAAGTCAATGCTTAATAAATTAAACATGATCTTTGTTGAAGTATGAATAACACTAGACTATCATCCAGTCTCTATACTGAGTGCTCAGATAAATTAAACATGATCTTTGTTGAAGTATGAATAACACTAGACTATCATCCAGTCTCTATACTGAATGCTCAGATAAATTAAACATGATCTTTGTTGAAGTATGAATAACACTAGACTATCATCCAGTCTCTGTACTGAGTGCAAAGATAAACATTAATGACACTCATATCATCTTCAAAACTCCCAGTGAACAGTTGAGTGCATTAAAGTCAGCACATACAGACTGGTGCACTACTCCATATATTACACACAGGCTGGTGCAGAACTCCATATATTTCACACAGGCTAGTGCTATACTCCATATATTACACACAGGCTAATGCTGTACACTATATACACAGGCTAGTGCTGTACACCATACACTACACATACAGGCTAGTGTTGTACTCCATATACTACACACACAGGCTAGTGCTACACTCCATATACTGCATACACAGGCTAGTGCTGCACTCCATATACTACACACAGGCTAGTGCTGTACTCCGTATATTACACATATGCTAGTGCTGCACTCCATATACTACACACACAGGTTAGTGCTGTACTCCATATATTACACACAGGCTAGTGCTGTACACTATACGCACAGGCTAGTGCTGTACTCCATACACTAAACACACAGGTTAGTGCTCTACTTCATATACTACACACACAGGTTAGTGCTGTACTCCATATACTACACACACAGGCTAGTGCTGTACTCCATATATTACACACAGGCTAGTGCTGTACTCCATATACTACACACACAGGTTAGTGCTGCACTCCATATACTACACACACAAGCTAGTGCTGTACTCCATATACTACACACACAGGTTAGTGTTGTATTCCATATACTACACATACAGGCTAGTGTTGTACTCCAGAGACCAACAAATAGTGACACATAATTCATGACTAAATAATCAATTTCAGAAAGTGGATATAAATTGAATTCTGATTTTGTTTTATAATGGATTTTTAAGACAGAAACTGTGTATTTTTATGCCGACATTTGTGGGGGCATAGATTATTTCTATTATCCATCCATCTGTCACACCTTAGTTAACGTTTGTTTAGCCCACCATCCATCTGTCATGCCTTGGTCAAACCAGGTTTAACTTTAGTCCACCATCAGTCTGCCATGCCTTCATTAAGGTTTGTTGTTAGTCCACTATCCATCTGTCAAACCATGGTTAAGGTTTGTTGTTAGTACACCATCCATCTGTCATGCCTTGGTTAAGGTTTGTGCTTAGCCCACCATCCATCTGTCACACCTTAGTTAAGGTTTGTATTTAGCTCACCATCCATCTTTCATGCCTTGGTCAAGCCAGGTTTGGCTTTAGTCCACCAGTCTGTCTTACCTTGGTTAAGCTTTATGTCTAGACCAATTCAGTTACTGTGGTTGGGCATCTGTGTCTTATGAACACATTTGTAGTTTTTATGTGTGTGATTGGAATTGAGTGGTGATGATGTATGAAAATGCTAAGTTTGCCTCTTTGTTTGAGAAGTGTAAGATATTCTCTTTTTGGAAACATTTATTTTTCATTTATTTGAAATATTTTTGTCATTTTTCTTAAGTCTTGTAGGATTACATAACTTATTCACAATGCTGCATACTTTGGTCGCACACTTTCCTCACTCACTTTCACCCATTGGGACCCTAACTCTAACCCCTTTGGGACTATAAATGACACTTATCCAATAGCAAAATCTGCCCACCATTGTCTGGTCGTTTGACAGGTGTCTTGATACTTGCTGAATGTGATAGTGATATACAATGTACCCATGTAGTCAGCCTTATTTTTGGCTGCATTCAATTTTGCAATGCTTGATCACATGCCGTTATGAGTGAATGTCACTGTCATGTGAAATAAAAGATCAAGAACACAAAAAGAGGTTAAAAAATGGCTTAGTTTTCTTCGTTTCTAATGCGACTTTGATTATGCCATGTTCTTGGCTGTTCTCAAGTAATGGATAGTGTGTTCTTGACACAACCCAGATGATGCATTCTATTCATTCATTTAAAAAACTCAACTCTTTAGTTGTGCCTTGAGGTCATTTGTAGTATTTACTCATTAGTTGCGCCTTGAGGTCATTTGTAGCATTTACTCAACTCTTTAGTTGCACCTTGAGGTCATTTGTAGTTTTTAGCTTGCTACTTTGGAGTTCCTGAAAGATGGCCAAAAGGTCAGAATTACTAACATTTCTGTTAAGAGGATAGGTGGGTAGGGGTGTGTGTGGAGGGTAGAGGGTGTAATAGCATGGCTGATGACCTTTTCGTGACCTTTTCGTGACCTTTTCGTGATGGGTTACAGTATAGCATTGGTGGTGTGGAGGGTAGAGGATGTAAAATTGAATATACTGACTGATGACCTTTTCGTGATGGGTTACAGTATAGCGTTGGTGGTGTGGAGGGTAGAGGATGTAAAATTGAATATACTGACTGATGACCTTTTCGTGATGGGTTACAGTATAGCGTTGGTGGTGTGGAGGGTAGAGGATGTAAAATTGAATATACTGACTGATGACCTTTTTGTCATAGTGCAGGATTGGTGGATATAATGTGGGTTGTGGTGGGGAGGAGGGTAGAATGCATAAATTGATGCCATTTAAAATTCAGCCATTTGTTAAAAGCATTTGAATTTGCAATGAGGAGAAATATAACATAGTTCTAATTGTAACTTGCAATATGAGAATCATATTATGGGCAATGAAATGTTGCATATATGTATCATGTTTCTCATCTGGTCTATTGTACCCAGTGCCGGATTTAGACATAGCGAGGCCATATGCTATGGGAAGATGTAGAGGCCCTATTTGGTATAAAATAAATTTGTGAGGCCCCAAATCAGACTGTGAGTTCAGACTGTAAGGCCCTAAGCTGTAGCTTGTTTAGCTTATGCCTAAATCTGGCACTGATTGTACCTTTTTTGTGTAACTTTTATGATGCACTGATGTTGGATTTGCAAAAGTCATAGAAATGAATGAAAAAAATTAATATTGAAAATGTCACTATAAAAAATTTATATATTGAATTATTGTGTAGACATTTTGTTAGCTTAAATTTGCATTAAACATTCCATGCTCTGCTAGGAATATTATAAAATTCTTTTCTTACTGGTGTTGTTTTCTACAGGTAGCCAAAGAGAAATAAAGGTAGGTTAATAAAGAGGGTTCAATAATGGAGATTGAACAAAGTGTATTGGAAAACCTTCCCATAAACCAGAGGCAGAAGGTGTGCCGTCAAATTCGTCAGCAACAGATTAAAAACTACCTGGATTTTCAGAAGGTTGAGTTGGCAAAGGGGAAGAAAGACACTCCAGGACACAAGAAAAAGAATAAAAAAGGGACCAGCGTGACGTTCAGTCAAAACTATGTGTTACAAGATGCGGTTGAGAACTTCAATGACAGGGAAGGTATGGTCAAGTGGTCAGTTTTATGAATTAATGTACAAGAAGTATGCAGAAAATCACCAGTTTCCACTGTTGTCTTCTGCAATATTTTAACTTATTTTCCTTGGAGACTTATATTACAAATGCTTTGTCAAGTGCTTAAGTAACTCATAAAAACATTTACATTTTAGAATATCTGGTTCACCTGGAAAGAGCTACACTTTGGAATTTTCAAATTTAGTTTCCACTCCTTATCTATCAATGTTTTTCAACAAATAATTCATTAAGTAACTTGATGCTAATTTCATAAAGTTTTACACCTTAGAAATTTTGTCCCATTTGTCATTAATTCATCCAAAAATGTATGTTTCAGTGGCATCTGTCATTACTTCAACATAAAATGTATGTTTCAGTGGTAGATGTCATTAATTCAACCTAAAATGTATGTTTCAGTGGTAGCTGTCATTAATTCAACCTAAAATGTATGTTTCAGTGGTAGCTGTCATTAATTCAACCTAAAATGTATGTTTCAGTGGTAGCTGTCATTAATTCAACCTAAAATATATGTTTCAGTGGTAGCTGTCATTAATTTAACCTAAAATGTATGTTTCAGTGGTAGCTGTCATTTACTTTGCAACTTGGAAGACTACTACAAACATTGTCTGTTTGCAAAAAATGTGGTTTCAAAATGGAAATGAACTGCTAGCTGAATGTTTTTATTCCTTTTAGTGACTTTAGCTAGAGTCAGCATCAACATGCAATACAGAAATAGAAAATAAATACCTTGTCTTTTATCACAATATGTAATAGCTCCTGTATTACAATGTTCCTGATCCAGCCTCCAAAATGGCTTCCTTGATAGCCATCCAGAAAATCTTTATATGACCACTGCTTCTGAACATGTGGTAGTATCAACATGGGATTTTCACAAAAACACTATGGCAGTACATAACTATTTCTGAATGAAAAAAAAATGGTGCTCATCTGACCACCATCATGGCACCATAGTGGTCATCTAAAACCAAACGCTTTCTGTTGTTACTGTTCTTGCATGTGTGGTGGTATGGTCACTAAAATCACTTCTTGCAATATATAATTGGTTCTAAATGAAAATGATGCATATCTGACCACCAAACTTGTTGTACTTCTTTTGTGGAGTTTGAAAATCAGACAAAATTGACCTTGGTGTCAAGACAAAAGGTTATTGATGGCATTTTAGTACTCATTTGAGCTTATAAACACATTGACATGTACAAATACAAATGAATTTGCATTTAAATGAATTCCAGTAAAAGATAATAGTCAGCACTCTGAATTGGTTGTTTGTAATCAAAGACCTTTACCCAGACTTTTAGCTGTACTAGTTCATGAGCATCAGAATGCAAACAAGCATAAATGGATTTTTTTTAAATCAAACTAAATTAGTGAATATTTTATGAAGAATACTTTAGATCATGCCACTAAAGCAACCTGCATATTTGGTCCCCAATGTAATATTTATGCATTTGACCAAACTTAGCATGTTGGTGTATCTTGACATTGAAACAATTATGTACACAATATCATGTTCAAGGTCAAAACTGTGACAAAGAATTTTTACTCCACTTGCTGCAAACATGTTAACTTTAACTTAGAGGATTAGTATTTTTGTTACAGGCCTAAACATTAATATAAATTTCTTTGTAGCCAGAAGGACAAGCAGACTAAGAAATTTACTAGTCCTTCTGAATCTTCACTAGTCCTTCCTTCAGATGCTGACTGGTGACAACTGAAATGTTGCTAACCATCTGACCAGTGAAATTATGAATTTGACTAGTCGAATGGGAAATTTACTAACCTTGACAAGTGAGCAAATTTCAAGCCCTCTGTTACCAAAATCGGTAGTGTGGAGTTTCTGAAAAATATCAGAGTTGATTTTAATATTCTGTTGTTAAAAAAGAATAACAGACAGAAGAAACGGACACTTTGTTGATTCCTGGAAATTATTTTTGGCAGTAGAATGTGTAAATCCCTTTCAGGTACTTTTATTTTCAGACTGTTGTGAAGTAGATAAAATTTACATGATACAAAGTTCACGGGATAGTTTACAAAGTTTATGCTTACAATATTGTAGAAGCTTGTTTAGAGAAATGGTCACCTGTTGAGCTATGCGGGCCATGTGAGTGATGTAGGCCATGTGAGCTATGTAGGCCATGTGAGTGATGTAGGCCATGTGAGTTATGTCATGCACATGGGCTTCTTGTCTTGTATCATTTGGAAATGTATATCATCAGGCTGTGATACTCCATCTTAAAGGTAATACAATGCTCTATTTCAGTGCTGAGTTTGCTAAGGTCTGGAGCTGATAGCAGATTTGCAACAGGAAATGGTACAACACTTTTACACAAGGTACTTGATTTATTTTTTATCATTTGAATATAGAATTATATTGCTAAAATATATATGCACTTTTAAAAATTTACATTATGCTTTTAGAAATGAAGTCAGATAACTGGTCTCTAGGAAATCAGAATGTAACTTAAGATGAAATAACATTGAGAACCATCCTAACATAATGAGTGTTTATATGCTATAAGTATATACTTACAGTCAAAACAAGAATATTAATTACATGGTTTGTTAGTGATTTGTTTGAAAAAATCCCAAGTCTGTTGGAAAGTTACTGTGTGAGGTGATTGCACTAAACTCGGGTAAGTTTTATATGACGTTAAACTCTGTATCTTTCCATACTGTGTCATGTGTAGGCATGCTTGAGAAACTTCATTAAAAAATGATGTTACTTGTGACATCATATAACACTCTGCAAGTGTTTTCCTACTGAGCTAGTATGGTTTTTATACCGGATCTTCTGATGACTCACTTTCATGTGTTACGAGTCTATGCTCTTAAAATAAGTAACAGAAAAGAGTGAAAAGTAACAAGCTTTGTAAAATTCAACAGATAATTAATTTCCATAGAAAACAAAGTGAAAATGAGAAAAAAATAGAACTTATAGTATTGTGAATTAAATTCCAAAATAATCTAATAATTACAGACACAAGTCCTATTAATTTAAAGTCCTGAATAAAATTCAGTAGAAGTCCAGAATAAATCCAAACTGAAGGTGATGATGTGCCTGTGAATGCTTATAGAGTATTGATGTGTCAACATTCTTTTGTTGAATCACAGTAATATAATTCTAAGTTTGAATTCACTTTAAATTTCAGTGAATGTCTCTATCCAAGAATTTTATCAGAGTACTTTTGTATTTCCAGAGCAAATAATCACTTGAATTCAGTAATTTGAAGAAATAAAATTCAGCCCAACTGGACACAACATATAATACAACTTGAAAGTGCTGGATCTTAATTCAATGCTGAAAAAATCCTCTCAGTTACAAGATTACATAGTTCTCTACTTGACCTCAGATCACAATTAGCATTTTTTTAAAAAACCCATTACCTAATAGAAATTAACCTTCAAGAATGATCCTGATGTACAAAATAAAAACCATAACCTGGATTATGTAAAATACACTGAGGAAGTTTCAAAACTTAGACATAAACCCAAATAAACATATTTGCTTCTATTAATAATAATTCTAATTTTAAACCCATACACATAGAGAATAATTTAGCTATGTATTATTTGTTTACACAGAATAAAATAAAAAATATCAATTCAGGTCAAGCAGAAATGAACTCAGTTTTGGACAAGGTCAAATCCAAAACACAGTGTTACATTACAATAGCATGTAATGAAATAAGAAAAATAATACAAAAAACCCTAACTAACAAACAATGTAAGTTAAATATACATGATACATGCATGTAATTGCCTATATGCAGATATGCAACTGCATTAGAAGATTCTGACAAGAACAAAAAAAGGTGCATTTCAAACCAATTATTTTAATGATTTGTTTTTATTGCAATCGACCTTGATATGAGAAAAATCACTCCATGATTTCCTGACCAATGTTTACATTGAATATATACAGCCACTCTCTTTTTTGTTTTGCTGCACAATGAGGGGAATGCCTCCACTATTCTGTACTTGCATATGATGAAAATTGGTCTAGCTATGTTCTTGACTTTTACTAGTGAAGACACAAAAAATGCTGAAAAGGTGGGGTAATTAGATCATACAAGGTTTATTGTGTACAGATGTTTGCTGGAGAACAAGGAGACAGCGTAAGCCAGAGCTAACTGTGTCTTTGTTATTTTTACAAGATCAGTAGAGAAATAGCTATTGGTGTGCAGATATGTGTAGAAATAGCTATTGGTATGCTGATATGTGTAGAAATAGCTATTGAGATGCAGATATGTGTAGAAGTAGCTATTGGTATGCAGATATGTGTAGAAATAGCTATTGGTGTGCAGTAATATATACAGAAATAAATATTAGTGTGTAGATGTGTATAGAAATAACTATATGTGTGTAGATATGTATAGAAATAACAATTGGTGTGTAGATATGTATAGAAATAACTATATGTGTGTAGATATGTATAGAAATAACTACATGTGTGTAGATGTGTATAGAAATAACAATTGGTGTGTAGATGTGTATAGAAATAACTAATGTGTGTAGATGTGTATAGAAATTGTGATTTTATTTCTTACCTGATCAGTACAGAAATAACTATCAGTGTTTAGATGTGAATAGAAATAATAATCAGCATGTAAATGTGAATAGAAATAAAAAATGGTGTGTAGATATATATAGAACTAACAATCGGTGTGTACATGTGTATAGAAATAATAATTGGTGTGTAGATATGTATAGAAATAACAATTGGTGTGTAGAATTGTATAGAAATAAGAATTGTTGTGTAGATTTGTATATAAATGACAGTCGTTGTGTAGATGTGAATAGGAAATAACAACTGGTGTGTAGATGTGTATAGAAATGATATTCTTAATTCTTACTGATCAATATAGAAATAACTATCAGTGTGTAGATGTGTATAGAAATTACAATTGCTGTGTAGATATGTATAGAAATAACAATTGGTATGTAGATGTGTATAGAAATACCAGTTGGTATGTATATGTGAATAGAAATAACAATTTGTGTAGATGTGTATAAAAATCATGTTCTTAATTCTTACTTGATCAGTATAGAAATAACTAACAGTGTGCAGATGTGTACAGAAATAATAATTGCTGTGTAGATGTGTATAGAAATAACAATTGGTATGTAGATGGGTGTAGAAATAACAATTGGTATGTAGATGTGTATAGAAATAACAATTGGTGTGTAGATGTGTATCAAAATTATATACCCAGTTCTTGCATGGTCAGTATAGAAATAACTATTGGTGTGCAAATGTGTATAGGAATAATTATTGGTGTGCAAATGTGTATAAAAATAATTACTAGTGTGCAGATGTGTATAGAAATAATTATTGGTGTGCAAATGCATATAGAAATAATCATCAGTGTGCAAATGTGTATAAAAGTAATTATCGGTGTGCAAATGTGTATAGAAATAATTATTGGTGTGCAAATGCATATGGAAATAATGGTGTGCAAATGTGTATAGAAATAATTATTGGTGTGCAATGTGTATAGAAATAATTATAGGTGTGCAAATGTGTATAGAAATAATTATTGGTATGCAAATGTGTATAGAAATAATTTTTGGTGTGCAAATGTGTATAGAAATAATTTTTGGTGTGCAAATGTGTATAGAAATAATTATTGGTGTGCAAATGTGTATAAAAATAATTACTGGTGTGCAAATGTGTATAGAAATAATTATTGGTATGCAGATATGTATAGAAATTATATACTTAATTCTTACATGATCAATCAAAAAATAACTTGTTTTGTATATGTGTATGGAAATTACATTGTCAGTATTGAAATAAGTATCTGTGCAGATGTATAGAAATAACTATCAGTGTGCAGATGTGTACAGAAATTAAATACTTAATTCTTGCTAAAGGAATTTATTGAATAGAAAAATAGCATATACACTTTTACTGTTTGAGTATGACTCAGATGTCACAAAATCTCATACATAACAAGCTATTAAGCTATGAGTAGTTTTATTATGTAAGAATGTGTGGCTAATGTCACAAAATCTCACACATAAGAAACCATTAAGCAAGGAGTGGTTTTATTGTGTAAGAATGTGTGGCTGATGTCACAAAATCTCACACATAAGAAACCATTAAGCAATGAGTGGTTTTATTATGTAAGAATGTGTGGCTAATGTCACAAAATTTCACACATAAGAAACCATTAAGCTATGAGTGGTTTTATTATGTAAGAATGTGTGGCTAATGTTACAAAATTTCACACATATTGAAGCTAGTTATTGTTGGTTTTATTGTTATGTAAGAATGCATGTTTTCTCAGCAAAACATTTTCAGTAAATTGAGTAAATCAGAAGCATTGTTAAACTGTCAATCCTAGAAATTGCAATGCAGATGGTATACTTAGTTCTTGTTAAAAATTCTGTATTTTTTTTGGTTTGTTGTGCCTGTAAATAGTGAGACCCATGTGTCATTTTTCTCATGGTACTGACATTACTACATTACCAAGGTTATGTTCTTTTGTTGAAGTTTTTGAAAATCACATATTATCTACATGTGTTTCCTTATTCAACTGGAACTTGGGAATAATATAATACAATATAATACATTTAAGATCTGTACCTGACTGCTGATTCTTCACATCTTGTCTGCTTAAGCAGAAAGCTGAGTCATTATGACTTGTCTTGCTTCGTTAAGCAGAAGCTGAGTCTTTATAACTTGCCTTACTTCCTTATGCAGAAAGCTGAGTCATTATAACCTGTGTCACTTGTGTAAGCAAGAGATTGGGTCATCATAATTGACTTGACTGAAAAAGCAGATATTCATGTCCCCATAATTGACTTGACTGGAAAAGCAGATATTCATGTCCCCATAATTGACTTGACTGGAAAAGCAGATATTCATGTCCCCATAATTGACTTGACTGGAAAAGCAGATATTCATGTCCCCATAATTGACTTGACTGGAAAAGCAGATATTCATGTCCCCATAATTGACTTGACTGGAAAAGCAGATATTCATGTCCCCATAATTGACTTGACTGGAAAAGCAGACATTCAGGCCATTGCAATGTAGTTCACAATTGAGACACCTCATCTTACAAGACCGTTTTCCTGTTGTAGAACTTTTAGTGATAAACTTAAAATCAATTATGAATTTAAGTCAGAAGATTTAAGTAATTTAAGTTGTTTGTATAAATGTTGGATTGAAGTTTTCACAATTTTTATTATTTTTTAAAGGCAGCAAGGTTAAAAATGTTAGTAATTGTTCTTACTTGTAATTATCTATTTCTGTGTTGATGTGCCTACTTTTCACCTCAGCCATCTAGGGTTCAGTTCCCAATTAGAGTTTGTTCTTCAAGGGTTTAACTTCATATACCTTACCATGCAGTCAGTTTAAATTGTGAAAATGTATTGTTTGATGTAAAATAAACAAAGTTTACAATTTAAGTTTGTTTTAGAATGTTTGAAACATTACATATTTCTTACCCTTTCCTTAAGATAAAAGTTTCTAATACCTTAAGATCTAGTATAATCAAAATATCAGGATATCACAGGGATAATTGTATAATCACACAATATCAGTATATCATAGATAATTGTATAATCACACAATATCAACATATCATGAGGATAATTGTATAATTGCACAATATAAGCACATCACAAGGATAATTGTATAATCACACAATATCAATATATCACAAGCATAATTGTATAATCACACACTATCAGTATATCACATGGATAATTGTATAATCACAGTATCTGCATATCACATGGATAATTGTATAATCACACAATAGAAACATATCATAATGATAATTGTATAATCACACAATATCAGCATATCACAGGGATAATTGTATAATCACACAATATCAACATATCATGAGATAATTGTATAATCACACAATATAAGCACATCACAAGGATAATTGTATAATCACACAATATAAGCACATCACAAGGATAATTGTATAATCACACAATATCAATATATCGCAAGCATAATTGTATAATCACACATAATCAGCATATCACAGGGATAATTGTATAATCACACAATATCGGCATAGCTCATGGATATATGTATAATCACACAATATCAGCATATCACAGGGATAATTGTATAATCGCAATATCACCATATCACATGGATAATTGTATAATGACACTATCAGCATATCACAAGTATGATTGTATAATTGCACAATATCAGCATATCACAGATATAATTGTATAATCACAATATCAGCATATCACATGGATAATTGTATAATCACAATATCAGTATATGATAGTGATAATTGTATAATCACACAGTATCAGCATATCACATTGATAATTGTATAATCACACAATATCAGCATATCACAGTGATAATTGTATAATCAAACAGTATCAGCATATCACAGGAATAATAGTATAATCATGCAATATTTAATAATTAGATATAAAATATAGTATTTTCTTTTGATAGTGTTGTGCAGAGGACAATGCATCCATCGCAGAGATACTGATATCGCAGGGCGTAGATGTCAACTGTCGGGATGACGATTTTTGGACACCTCTTCACACGGCATGCTCTTGTGAAAGTCTGGAAGTTATGCAGCTTCTGTTAAAAGTGTGTTTACACAAGAAGAAAATTTTAAGTAGTCTTGTGACTGACAAACCATTCCAGTAAAAAAGCATAACATGACTGTCATGTTATCATTTATAAATCACTATTAATGTTATTGTTATGTACTGCAGATTTTTATCCCACCACCATATCTAATGGCAGTGAAAATTACCCAGTAAAAATGGGTAATCTGTACATTAATATTGCCCATTAAAGTTTGAGTTATAATTGCAGCAAAATTACCCATTAAATATGGATTATGAGCACAGTAAAATTACCCATTAAATGTAGATAATCAGTACAGTAAAATTACCCAGTAAATATGGATAATCAGTACAGTAAAATTACCCAGTAAGTATAGATAATCAGTACAGTAAAATTACCTAGTAAATACATGGTATCAGTTCAGTAAAATTACCCTGTAAATATGGGTTTTCAGTAATTAAAATTACCCAGTAAATTGCAGTGAAAATTACATGCAATCAGTACAGTAAAATTACCCAGTAAATATGAGTTTTCAATAGTCAAATTACCCAGTAAATATGGGTTATGAGTACATAAAATTACCCAGTAAATATGGGTTTTCAGTACAGTCAAATTACCTAGTAAATACGGGGTATCAGTACAGTAAAATTACCCAGCAAATATGGGTTTTCAGTAATTAAAATTACCCAGTAAATACATCAGTACAGTAAAATTACCCAGTAAATATGGGTTATGAGTACAGCAAAATTACCCAGTAAATATGGGTTTTCAGTACAGTAAAATTACCCAGTAAATATGGGTAATTACTACAGTAAAATTACCTGGTAAATATGGGTTTTCAGTACAGTAAAATTACCCAGTAAATACATGTATTCAGTACAGTCATATTACCCAGTAAATGTAATCAGTACAGTCAAATTACCCAGTAAATGTAGGTGTTCAGTACAGTCAAATTAAAAATTAGATCTGGGTTATCAGTGCATTAAAATTACCCAGTAAAAATGGGTTTTCAGTACAGTAAATTTACCCAGTAAATATGGGTTTTCAGTACAGTAAAATTACCCAGTAAATATATGTTTTCAGTACAGTAAATGTACCCAGTAAATATGGCTAATTAATACAGTAAAATTACCCAGTAAATATGGGTTTTCAGTACAGTAAAATTATCCAGTAAATATGGGTAATCAATACAGTACAATTGCCCATTAAATATGGGTTATCAGTACAGTAAAAATATGCAGTAAATATGGGTTTTCAGTACAGTAAAATTACCCAGTAAATATGGGTTTTCAGTACAGTCAAATTACCCAGTAAATACAGGGTATCAGTACAGTAAAATTACCCAGTAAATATGGGTTTTGAGTACAGTCAAATTACCCAATAAATACAGGTAATCAATACAGTAAAAATGCCCAGTAAATATGGGTTTTCAGTACAGTAAAATTACCCAGTAAATATGGGTTGTGAGTACAGTAAAATTACCCAGTAAATATGGGTTGTGAGTACAGTAAAATTACCCAGCAAATATGGGTTGTGAGTACAGTAAAATTACCCAGTAAATATGGGTTGTGAGTACAGTAAAATTACCCAGTAAATATGGGTTTTGAGTACAGTCGAATTACCCAATAAATACAGGTAATCAATATAGTAAAATTACCCAGTAAACATGGGTTGTGAGTACAGTAAAATTACCCAGTAAATATGGGTTGTGAGTACAGTCAAATTACCCAATAAATACGGGTAATCAATACAGTAAAATAACCCAGTAAATATGGGTTTTAAGTACAGTCAAATTACCCAATAAATATGGGTAATCAATACAGTAAAATTACCCAGTAAATATGGGTTGTGAGTACAGTAAAATTACCCAGTAAATATGGGTTTTCAGTACAGTAAAATTACCCAGTAAATATGGGTTTTCAGTACAGTAAAATTACCCAGTAAATATGGATTATGAGTACTTTAATTTGGGTGTTTGTATTGCATTGAGTTTGATAGTGGGAGGACATTGGATCTCACACAATCTAAAGCAGGACTACCATCTAAGTCACCATAGGTTCCATAAGAAACATGTTTGCAAGCCCCTTGAGCCTGTGATATATTCATTGCAGATCAAATTTATAAAACCCATTGGTTTCAATAACTGCTCATACAGGTATAAAGTCATAAGAATCAGACACATATACATTTAATTGTGGCTAAATATTTAAATGTTGCAACACAAAGACTTAAGAAATAGTTTTTAGTATGACAGGTACTTTTGAAAACTACTTGATTTGGATAGGTGTTTTGAAGTAAACATGTTGAAACATGAAGTGATAATTACATGATTTTTGATTTTATATCTTATTCATATGTAACATCACATCATGGTTATTCATTTAACAGGTTAATGAAAAAAGAAACAAGGTTCAGGTTTCAAAAATGATATCTACCATATATTCTCTAATTAATGTACCCACTCTAATTAAAGCCCTCCTTGCCTTTTTTAAGAAAAGAAAAGTTAAAACTTACCAAGGATCATCACCATTCTGTTATCCATAAGTGCAACACAGAAAGTAGTTCACAATAATAATTTAAATATAATCATATTTTCACCTTTTTTATCTACATTGTTTATCTTGCTGGCATGGTGTTTGTCTTTTGCTTCTGCTATCTTTATGACTTTGAATCTAAAAGATGCAGTGTAAGACCTGTGCTTTTCAATATCCAGAGATCCATGATTACAACAAAATGCTGCAATAATCTCAGCTGATCACACTGTTACAATGTATATACCAATGTATAAATTGCTAAAGTCACGGGCACACATACAGCATTAAACATGATGCAATAGCTGGCTGGCAAGTTCAAAGACTTACCAGTCATACTTCAAGGAGCTGCTTAGTGGGAAAATGTGCTGATATTTACAATTACTGAATTCAGAAAGACCCCCAGATGTATATGTTGTCATTATGAGTTGATGTTGTCATTATAAGAGTATATGTTGTCATTATAAGAGTACATGAAAATAACAATATTGGCTTTCATTATAATGTTCTAATAAACTGCTCCTTTTTTTTGAAAATATAATGCCCCCAAGGGCATTAATTAGGGAGAATATGGTTGCTACTTTCATGCATTTAAAGTGTTTTCTTGTTCCTTGGAAAGTTATTTAGTGCTTTTCAAGAATCCACTCATGCAGCATAAAGAAAAAAACCTTTGTTTTTATTTTAGTAGCAGTGTTACTTGATGTACACTTTATACATACAGAATAAAGCTGACGCCACTTTGCTGGATGTTGATGGATATTTTCCTCATGAACATACACCAGAGGGGTCAGAGGCCAGACATCTGATGGAAAAGCACCTCAGTCAGTTAGGTAAAGTTCCACATCAAATAGTAATTATCAGTCAGTTAGGTAAAGTTTCACATCAGATACCAGTTATCAGTCAGTTAGGTAAAGTTCCACATCAAGCATCAGTTATCAGTCATGGTATGTCCACTTGTTGATGACCATCATGAAGTCAGGTTGTAAATGAACCCCCATACTTGACAAACTTGTATCAGAGTAGATTGTAGCCTCTTGTTGCATGGCTTCCAGTGGAATACCTGATGCAAGCAATTCTCTCTTCTGCCATTGAATCAAAAAGTGTCTGATTTCAATTGAGATCCTTTGCTGCTGATCTAATGACAAAGAAAAGTCACCACTGGTAGAGAAAAGCCACCTGCCAGAGATGCATATAGAGGTAGCCAAGATTCAGTAGGTCTGCTACTGCATTGAAGAGGCCAAAGAGCTGAAGAAACTCTCTCACTGTGATAATTTATTTGGAAGAAGCTTCCTCTGATAGAGCAATGCAGCCTGTGCATTTGAAAGGAAGATGTACTGGGTTTATTTGGGTTAAAAACTCCATACCCAGATGAATGAAATGTTGGGAAGAGGCAAGAACTGACTCCACATTGATTATCTACCCTAATTTCAAAGGAGGCAAATGTACATATCGTAGAACAAAACCAAACTTACCAATCGCTTTTTTTAAGATGTCAACAGCCAGGACTGCAGATATAATACTGAGATACATTTATTGGATTTAACATCTGGACAAGATGGTCAACATCTGGGATGGCAAATATATCACTATAAGAAACTTGCTGGCTAGGTCAGCTGGCAGAATAATCAACACTGCATTATGCCCAGCTTTGTCCTTCATATCATGCAATATCTCTACTGGAGTCCGACTGCAAGGTTTCCTCTGCTCTAGCCAGTTTAACAGGTGGAGGGGGGAGGAATTCCCACATCTCCAGCTAAACTAGCTAATGAGTCAGAGTAAGTTTTAGGTTAATATACTGGAAAGATAGGAATATGTCTAATGGATGAATATGTTAATACTTGACAGGTGTCACTGGGCTAGAACTATTAATGATATGTCAATATCGCAATTAACAATAACATTTCTGCTTGTAACTACTTGAATACAATAGTGTATTTTATTGGCTTGGAGAAATATATCCTTATCAAGCACATGGAATGCTGTCTACTCTCTGTTACTAAAACCAGTTTGTATTTCTAATAATAGGCTCATTTTTGTGCTGAACTCCTTTGGCCATGAGAAGGCAAGTCTAGCTTTGTAAAGGGACATAACTCAAATTTTAATCCTATGAAAAAATGATTATACTCAGAGTGACTACCTCATTTCAGTGCAAAAAGCTCACGAGGGATTATTTGTTTAATATTTTCTGTCAAAACTCTTAATGAATTTTGTAAATCAATTCTTTCTAAAAGATGAAGAAAAGAAAAGACTTAAACATCTAAATTCAAATCATATATTTTTGGGAGGGAGATTGGTATGTGCTTATGATGACATAAAGGAATATAAGTATGTATATATGAAATCCGTCTAATCCCTTTTAATGCACAGTATTTCCCTAATCTTCAAGCCATACATATTCTCAATTCTATGTATAAGCTTTTTAAATATCAAGCTTCAGCTTTTACTCCTCTTTAATATATCATGTAACACTTGCAGAAAACTCCACCATAACTTACATTAATACATCATGTAACACTTACAGAAGACTCCACCATCACTTCAATTAATACATCATGTAACACTTAACAATATTCCACCATCACTTCTAATTAATACATCATGTAACTCTTACAGAAGACTCCACCATCACTTCAATTAATATATCATGTAACACTTAACAATACTCCACCATAACTTACATTAATATGTCATGTAACACTTACAAGACTCGTCGCACCATCACTTCAGTTAATACATCATGTAACACTTACAGAAGATTCCAACATCACTTACATTAATACATCATGTAACATCTACAAGACTCCAACATCATTCAGTCAATACATCATGTAACACTTATATTGTGTAACACTTACAGAAGACTCCGCCATCACTTCAGTTAAAAAATCATGTAACATTACAAAAGACTCCAATATAACTTAAATGAATAAATCCTGTAACATTACAAAAGACTCCAACATCACTTCAATTAATAAATCATGTAAAATTACAAAAGGCTTCACCATCACTTGCATCAGGTAACACTTACAGAAAACTCCACCATCACTTACATTAATACATCGTGTAACACTTACAGAAGACTCCACCATCACTTCAATTAATATATCATGTAACACTTAAAAGACTCCACCATCACTTACATTAATACATCATGTAACACTTACAAAAGACCCACCATCACTTCAATTAATATATCATGTAACACTTACAATACTCCACAATCACTTACATTAATACATCATGTAACATTACAAAAGACTCCAACATCATTCAGTCAATACATCATGTAACACCTACTCTGTGTAACACTTACAGAAGACTCCGCCATCACTTCAATTAATAAATCATGTAACATTACAAAAGACTCCAATGTAACTTCAATGAATAAATCATGTAACATTACAAAAGACTCCAGCATTACTTCAATTAATAAATCATGTAAAATTACAAGGCTCCACCATCACTTCGATTAATATATCATGTAACACAGAAGACTCCACCATAACTTACATTAATACATCATGTAACACTTACAGAAGACTCCACCATCACTTCAATTAATACACCATGTAACACTTAACAATACTCCACCATCACTCAATTAATACATCATGTAACACTTACAGAAGACTCCACCATCACTTCAATTAATATATCATGTAACACTTAACAATACTCCACCATCACTTCAGTTAATACATCACGTAACACTTACAGAAAATTCCAACATCACTTACATTAATACATCATGTAACACCTACAAAAGACTCCAACATCATTCAGTCAATACATCATGTAACACTTATATTGTGTAACACTTACAGAAGACTCCGCCATCACTTCAGTTAATAAATCATGTAACATTACAAAAGACTCCAATATAACTTCAATGAATAAATCATGTAACATTACAAAAGACTCCAGCATTACTTCAGATTATAAATCATGTAAAATTACAAGACTCCACCATCACTTCGATTAATACATCATGTAACGCAGAAGACTCCACCATCACTTACATTAATACATCATGTAACACAGAAGACTCCACCATCACTTCGATTAATACATCATGTAACACTTACAGAAGACTCCACCATCACTTCAATTAATAAATCATGTAACACTTACAGAAGACTCTACCATCACTTTAATTAATGCAGTAAAGATGACAGAGTGTACAGAAGACTACACCATCACTTCAGTTAATTCAGTAAAGAAGACAGAGTTATTAGGTTTGAACTCTATCTAACATTATTGATGTACATTAAGTATAACAAAGCATTTTCTTCTTTAATGGATTGGAGATGAAATAGGTTGGAATATCACAATGATTGTCAGTAGTCTTAACTTTGTCATCTATGCTGCTTCAACTTATATATGAATTAAGGAGTAGAAAAAATACACTTTCAACTTAAGCTCACATAGACATAACTCCAAACAATTTAATGCATAATTTTGAGGAACAAAAACAAAAGAAGTTCTCTGTGTTATTTGTACAATGTTAGATTTGAGTTTCAGATTTGCTTATACCAATGAAAATGTCATATTCATAAGATTTTTTGTTTAAGATTTGAGTTCCAAATTACCATAACATTCAAGAACATGTCAAAGTTGTCAAGTCATATCCACAAAAGTTTTAGTTTAAGATTTGAGTTCCAAGTTAACCATAACACAAAGGAACATGTCAAAATTGTTAAGTCATATTTATAAGGGTTTTAGTTTAAGATGCAGAGCCATGGTAGCTGAGTTGATAGAACATATGATTCATAATTGAAGAGTCCTAAGTGTAATACCCATCAGTACTAGTATAGCAGTCTACATTTCCATGGCTTACTATAGCCAGTAATGTGTTAAAAGTACCATTAAACCAACCAGTCAAATACCACAGTTGAAGATGGTTTGAATTTCATTTGGGAATTTTTAGTAGTTTTGCAAGCTATCTACGTTACTGCTATACCAGGCAGCAAAATTTACATGCATCTGAGTTAAAGTAGAAATAGATTAAGTATTTCATCTTTAAATGCAGAACTAGACCATTTTGGTGCTTTATGCTATGTTTCTGTATCAGGAATGGATCTGACCATTTTGGTGCTTTATGCTATGTTTCTGTATCAGAAATGGATCCGACCATTTTGGTGCTTTATGCTATGTTTCTCTATCAGGAATGGATCCGACCATTTTGATGCTTTATGCTATATTTTCTGCACCAGGAATGGATTGGACCATTGTAGTGCTTCATGCTATCTTTTCTGTCTCAGCAGTGGATCCAACCATTATAGTGCTTTATGCTATATTTTCTGTATCAGGAATGGATTGGACCATTGTAGTGCTTTATGCTATATTTTCTGTATCAGGAATGGATCTGACTATTTTAGTGCTTTATGCTATATTTTCTGTATCAGGAATGGATCCGACCATTTTAGTGCTTTATGCTATATTTTCTGTATCAGGAATGGATTGGATCATTGTAGTGCTTTATGCTATATTTTCTGTATCAGGAATGGATTGGACCATTGTAGTGCTTTATGCTATATTTTCTGTATCAGGAATGGATCTGACCATTTTAGTGCTTTATGCTATATTTTCTGTATCAGGAATGGATCAGACCAAATTGAAGGAGCTGAGACTTGATATTCCAAGACAAATGCTAGATGAAATTAAGAATATGCTTGCCTCAGGAGTGGATATGAATGCATTAAATTCTAATGGAATTTCTCTGGTAAGTCATCCTCTTGCATGTTAAAACTAACATAACCATTGTTACAACATTTGTTACAATTTTGTAAAGTGGACCCCCTCCATATCTAGCTGCTGTTTGATATATATATATATATATATATATATATATATATATATAAATAATTTGCTATGGTTGTTAGTTAGTTTTTGTTATAGTTTTTTAATTTCATTATTTGCTATGGATAATTGTATTTTATCCAAAATCAAGATCATTGTCTACCAGACCTGAATCATTTATTCTTTTCATCTTGGTCTGAGTCAAGGATATTGTGTTTTCCGTGTTCTTTATTATAATTTTAGTTACAGACCTTCTAATTATAGCTAAGATTTTATCTTGTAAACATTTGGAACCTTCCAGAATGAAATTTTTCATTAGGTAATAGTTCTTTTTCATCATCATCATCATCATCATCATCATCATTATCATCATCATCAATCCCTTAACTCAAGAGGTCGTTGGGGCACCACAGTTGACTTTGCAACCAATTCTCTCCATCTTTCCCAGTTCTCTACTGCCCTTTGGGAATCTCCAAATCCCATGCCTGTCCACTCCTTAATGTTGTCATCCCACCTCTTTTTTCTGTCTGCCTCTTCTTCTGCACCCTCACACTGTGCCTTGCAAGGTTTTTGCCAGTCCAGATGATCTTGAGACATGACCATACCACTTCAGTTTGCGCTTTTTTTACAGTGGTCAAGAGATCTTCATAGGATCTGATGGTTCGTTGGATCCTGTTGTGGACTTCTTTGTTGGTTACATGGTCAATGTATGAGAAGCCCAAGATCTTGTGGTAGCATCTCATTTCAAAGGTTTGAAAGGTTCAAACCTTTGAGTTCTTTTTAGAAAATGCTAATTGCGACCTGAAGTCAAGTAGAAGACTATATAATATCATTTTTCTATAAATTATTTATTCATGCTGCAAGATCTGAGCAGAATCAGTTGTATTATAGTTGTGTCCAGTATTTTGTTTGGGCTGGGAATTTATTGATTCAGATTATTTAATTCAAGATATTCTTATCTTAAAATACAAAATAAGTGCTCAAAAAATACAATCTTGGAAAAAGAGACTTGAATTTACAGTGACATTTCTAATAAGGATAGATTCTTGGATTGTATTAATGTGATTAAAAAATATTGTGGCACATCACTACAACACAGGCCACCACAGGCACATCAACACTTCCAGCATTGGATTTATTTTAGAATACCACCAAAGTTTATTCAAACTTTGATCATTAGGACTTGTATTCAAAATTCTAGGATTATTTGTGATTTAATTTGCACTACCATCAGTTATTTTTACATTTTTCACTTTTGTATTTTGGGGAAAGAAATTATTTGTGAAATTTGACAAAAACTTGTTTGTTCTCACTCTTTTCTGTTAATTAATTTAAGACCATAGAGTCATAATACTTACAAAAAATCCTTGCAGATAAGAAAGAGTATCAAGACACTGGAAGATTTTATGATTTGAGCCCATCAAAGACAGTTGTTTCTCACCATAAAGCACTGTCATCCAAAATTGACCTACTCAACAAAATCAAGAAATATTTAACTACAGAAACTTGCATTTGATACTACAATGCATATATTCTTAGCCACTGTACAAAATCTCACCTTGCCAGGATTTATAAACTTCAGAAAAGGGCAGCACACAATATTTTACATGCATCTATTGATTATATGTCAAAAGCATTGTTTATAGAACTAAAATGGTTTACAATATTTGAAAGGATTGATTTTTGCAAGGCAGTTTGTGTACATAAATGTCTACATGGAACTGCACCAGAGTATCTTCAGGATTCATTCAGGTGCTGTTCAACATATTACCAGTTGAGATCAATGTCACATGGAAACCTTCAAGCACCTAAAACCAAGAATGGTGCAATTTAAGAAATGTTTGCCAATACTGGAGCAAGCTTTCACTTGATGTAAAATCTGCTGAAATTAATCCAGTATTTAAGAAGAGATATCATAGAGTACATGTATTACTAATTGATTATAATAGAATTTGGTATCTGTAATACTAAAGTCATGTTAAAATAAATAGTTCATACTATTCTCTTTTGCATGATGTACATGTTATTCTTCAGAGGGCCTCATTGGAGAAAAATCTTGACTAAATGAGTCACTGTCTATAAATAATAATAATTATCATTATTATTATTATTATTATTATTATTATTATTATTATTTGTTGTGTTACGTATATGTAATTAAATTACTTGTGTGTTAGTTTTAATTTTTTTTTTTTTTTAATTTTGTTTCATTACATTTTATTGTAATGATAATTTTCATTGGATTTGAATCTCTTTTCCAAAAATTGGCCTGACCCGATTAGATCTTAACGTTACTTCAGCACTAAGTTTAGCTCATAGATTTTGTAAACATTGAGTGATAATGATTGGCTATTGCCAAGGTCATTTTGGCCCGCATGTTAGCTGAACTGTAAACAGTCTTTCTTTTTTTAAATATATTTTCAGTGTGAGAATTTGGTTCTTAGATAGGGCTATTGTAGCTATGTGATAATTCTCATTTTTTTATTGTGCTGTTCAAAGTAGTAAATCACGGAGCCCATCACGTGAAGCACCATGTGATCTAAAATCGCCACTTTAAACAGATGCTCTCTAGTAGATTTAGAGAGTTGTATTTTAAACTTTTAGGGCTCAAGAGGTTTCAATTGTTGTTGCCAGATTGTTTTTGAAGTTCATCTACTTTTTGGAATTTAATAATTTATTCACTATAAAGCTAAACAAGTGTACTTTTTTATAAAAAGTTCTGCAACAAAGAAATTCAGTGGAAATTTATTCTGGATTTTATATGGAAATATAAACTGTGATTCAATCGAGGATCTGTTACCATCAGTACAGACATCATCTGATGTCATCACCTCCATATTGGAATTTCATCGAGATTTGAACCCGGATTCTATTAGAACTGTTTAGTGATAGGACTTGTATTTTTCAATCTTAGGATTAAATTTTGGATTATATTCACAAACTGTAAGTCCTATTTCCAATTTTTACATTGTTTTCTAGGGAAATAAATTATTTTGTTAAAATATACAAAGCTTGTTGGCTTCACTCTTTTCTCTTGTTATTTTTGTACAAGCTTACATGTAACAAGAGAAAATTGGGGGCTTGTCCAGGATATATGAATTTTGGCTTAATATTTCAGAAAATTGTTTTTTGAAATTTAAATTCCCCTAGTTTTTAAATCCCAAGTACTATTTTACGATTTGTTTGAAATCTTTAGTGAAAACAACAGGCTTTTTCACAGTATCATCAAAAGCTGAGAATGTTTTTGAATTTTACTTAGGAGTGTTTGGACTTTTTGAAAATGGAAGTACAGATAAAAAAGTTGAAATTAGAGATAAGACAGGTTCAGTTTCAGATAGAAAAGATACAAATGGAAAGAGAAAGGGAAGCAAGACAAATATAATTTGAGAAAGAAAAATTAGATATGCAAATACAAAGAGAAATTCGGTTAAAAGAATTAGAGCTGGCAAAAGGAAAACACTCCCCTACTTTTGATGTAATAGAAATATCAAGCTAGTGCCCCCTTTCAGACAAAAAGAAGTAGATAGATATTTTCCTTATTTTGAAAAGGTTGCTGAAAATTTGAAGTGGCCAAGGGAGTACTGGACTCTGTTATTACAATCTGTACTTACTGGTAGAGCTCGTAATATTTACATTTCACTGTCACTAGAGCAGAGTGCTGACTATGATGTGGTTAAGGACTGTATTTTGAAGGGTTATGAGTTAATCCCCGAGGATTATCGGCAAAAATTCAGGAATTCTAGAAAACCAACTGGCCAGACCTATGTCGAATTTGCATGGGAAAAAGCTTAACAGTTTGATAGGTGGTGCTCTTCTAGAAAGGTCAATAAAGATTACGATGGTCTCAGACAACTCATGTTAGTTGAAGAGTTTAGGAACTGTGTCCATAGTGACATTAGAATGTATCTTCATGAGCATGAGATCAAAACCTTGGAAAATGCTGCTCGTGCTGCTGATAACTATTCTTTAACTCATAAAGTTTCTGTTGTAGGCAAATCATTCACTCAGCAGTCTACTAGTAGAAAGGTATTTCAGCCTAATACAACTCCTTCTAAAACTCATTCTGGCACAACTTCTAAAAATCAAGCTTCTGATAAACTTGATTCAAAATCCTTGTCTATTCCTATGTGTACCTATTGCAAGAAAAAAGGACACATCATTTCTGATTGCTACAAATTGAAATATAGGCATCAGAATCAAGATAGACCTATCCCAAATGCTCTTATTTCTAAGAGGTCATGGTCACAGTCATGTATTGAAAGCAATACATTTGTTGGGTCTCGTAAACCCCAGTCTGATTTTATTAAGGAGAATTATGAACCATTCATGTCGAAGGGTTCTATATCACTCTTGGGTGATTTGGCCAATCCTATCCCTATTAAAATTTTATGGGATACAGGAGCTTCTCAGTCTTTTATTATCAGGTACTTTGCCTTTTTCTGAGAAGTCCTGTTCTAATGAGAGTGTTCTCATTCAGGGAGTAGAGCGCAGCTTTGTTAATGTTCCTCTCCATTCTGTAAATTTGTCATCAGACTTAGTTTCAGGACCTGTAACAGTCGGTATAGTGTCTACTTTACCCGTTGAGGGCATTCATTTGTTACTCAGCAATGACCTAGCTGGAGACAAGGTTGTGGTTAATCCACTTGTAACTGACAAGCCTTGTTTGGCTCAGAAACTTGATCCTATTAAAAAAGAATACCCTGATTTATACCCAGCTTGTGCAGTTACCAGAGCTATGGCAAAGAAAGCTCTTGAGAATGATTTTGATAAGGAAAATATTCCTTTAGCTGACACATATATTGGTCAGGCTTTTGATGAGGTCACTTTCACTCCTAATTTGGATCAATTAAAAGGTATTGATCACAGTGATCCTCTTTTAAATACTCATTCTCTTTTGTCAGATCAGAGTGCCAAACGACATTCACTTGTCGTTGAACAGGAAAAGATCCTGAGATCTCCTGTTTGTTTCAGAGGGCCATTAGTGAAACTGAAGCTACTGAAGTATCTGTCTGTTATTTCATTAAAAATGGAATTCTTCTGAGAAAATGGAGACCTCCCGATGTACCTGCTAGTGACGAGTGGACAGTGAACTATCAGATTGTAGTTCCAAAATCTTACAGACAGGAAATACTTAGTTTGGCCCATGAAACTCCTCTGGCTGATCATTTAGGGATAAATAAAACTTATCACAAGATCTTGACTCACTTTTATTGGCCAAAAATCAAAAGTGATGTTTGTAAATTTTGTAGATCTTGTCATACTTGTCAAATGGTAGGAAAACCTAATCAGTGAAATAAGCAGTGACTTGAGTATGGTGAAATAAGCAATGACTTGAATATGGTGAAATAAGCAGTGACTTGAGTATGGTGAAATAAGCAGTGACTTGAGTATGGTGAAATAAGCAGTGACTTGAGTATGATGATATAGCAGTGACTTAAGTATCATGAAATAAGCAGTGACTTGAGTGTGGTGAAATAAGCAGTGTCATGTGTATGGTAAAATAAGCAGTGACTTGATTATAAACAAGATACAGCATGTTTATACATCAGTTTATAAAACATGTTATTTTTTTAAAAAATCACTAACATCACACTCAAAAACTACTACCTGTTTAACACCTACTTTCAGAATGTTGGCAGGGCCTCAGGAGGAGTTTTTATTGCTGTGAAAAATAGAGCCCCTCATAGTGTCATCCCTTTAAACACAAATTTGCAAAAAATTGCTGTAAGTGTCACTTTACATCGAGTGATTACCTTTTGTTCTATTTACAAACCACCAAACACGAACCTACTACCAAATGAATTAGACACTCTTGTTCAACAACTTCCTGTGCCATTTGTTTTACTCGGGGATTTTAATGCAAATAACATTTTATGGGGATCAAATCACATAAGTGACAGAGACCACAGAGTAGAAGACTTCATTTCTAGACATGATTTGTGTCTATATAACACCAAATCTCTGATGTACTTACACCCAGGAACGGGTACATACATGTGCATCGACTTGACAATTTGTTCTCCATTCGCTACTTTTGGATTATAATTGGAAGGTTGCTGATGACCTTCACAGCAGTGATCACTTTCCAATCTCCCTTGAAAATATTAACTCTACAATTGTTGATGCAATTCCACAATGGAACTTAAAGAAGGCCGACTGGGTCAAGTTTGAAACACTTTGTACAACTAGGCTTAACAGGGATACCGTTCAAAATGACAATGTCTCTATTTGATATTTTACCACAGTCTTAATTGAGATTGCAGAAGAATCCATTCCCACGTCCTCACCGAACTGTAAATAGAAAGGGAAAACACAATTCTTTCCGACATCTGAAACTAAATAACAACAATTTCAATTCCAAACATGACATAGTTGATATACTTGCTGATAGTTTCTCTAAACGTTCCTCATTGTCTAATTATTCAGACACTCTTCGAAGATTAAAAGCTCAAAAAGAAAAGACATGGTTGAAATTCACATCAAATAACTCAGAAAGTTATAATCAACCATTTTCACTGTTGGAGCTTATGGAATCTTTGAATAATGCCCATGATATATCTGCTGGGCCTGACGATATACATTACCAGTTTTTGAAACACCTTCCAAACCATCATTAACAGTTCTTCTGGAAATCTTCAATGATTTATGGATTACTGGTAATGTACCAAAAATTTGGAAAGAAGCAACAGTAATACCAGTTCCCAAACCAGGTAAAGATAGCGCAGATCCTACCAACTACTGACCCATTGCACTGATGAGCTGCATGTGCAAAACAATGGAACGAATGATCAATTCTCAGCTTGTTTGGTATTTGGAAACCAACAATTTAAAATCTCCTTTCCAAAGTGGCTTTCATTATGGTCGTAGCACCAGTGATCATCTGGTTAGACTGGAAACATTTATTCGCGATGCTTTTATCAGAAGGAACATTTAGTAGCGGTTTTCTTTGACTTAGAAAAGGCCTATGAGATAACATGGAAGTATGGGATGCACTAAATGACCTGCACGATCTAGGTCTAAAAGGCTGTTTGCCGTCTTTCTTATCAAACTTTCTCTCAGACAGAGAATTCAAGGTACGTGTGGGCACCACCCTCTCTGATATGCACGAGCAAGAGATGGGTATGCCCCAGGGCAGTATTTTATCTGTGATGCTTTTCAACATCAAAATCAATAGCATCACCAACTGTTTAGCTCCTGGTGTGGATTTCTCCTTATTCGTTGATGATTTTCTAATATGTTATCGATCAAAGCACATGCATACAATTGAGAGACAACTACAGCAAAATATCAACAAGATTCAAAATTGGGCCAATACTAACGGTTTCAAGTTTTCGAAATCAAAAACAGTATGTATGCATTTCTGTCAGTTACGAAGATGTCATGATGAATCTAAACTCACGCTGGATGGGACACCTATTCCAATTGTTGAGGAAACAAAGTTTTTAGGTATTATCTTTGACAGAAAACTGACTTTTATTCCACACCTAAAGAACTTGAAAGCTAAATGCTTGAAATCTCTAGATCTACTTAAAGTAGTAGCACACACTGACTGGGGTGCTGATAGAAAAGTCATCCTTAATTTATATAGAATGTTTATTCGCTCCAAACTGGATTATGGTAGCATTGTTTATGGTGCAACTAGGAAGTCCTATTTGAAGATGCTTGTCCCAATCAATCATCATGGAATAAGACTCGCTCTAGGAGTATTTAAGACATCCCCGTGTGAAAGCCTTCTCGCTGAAGCAAACGAACCACCTTTATCTCATCGTAGAGAAATGCTTTCCACATAGTATGCTCTTAAATTAAGAACAAACCCTCTGAAACCTGCTTTTTTGGCTGTTTTTCAACCCAAATACAAAACTTATACGAAAATAAACCAAACACCATACCTTCCTTCGGCATTAGAATATCACCCAGCCTTGACAGTACCAAAATTGATCTTTCCAAAATTCAGAAAATGTCCAGCTCCGAAACACCTCCATGGCTACTTAAACAACCAAAAGTACTTTTTATGTTGCACGATGGAAAAAATTGGAGACAAATCCTTCCATCTTCCACAACTCTTATCACGAAATCCTCACCCAATTTGAAAACTACACAAGAATTTATACTGATGGATCAAAGGATGAGGAAAAGGCTTCTGCAGCCTTCGTTAGTGGAAAACACACAACAAAAGTTCGCTTACCAAATGGTACATCAATTTTTTTCAGCCAAAATCAGAGCAATAAACCTTGCTCTGCAATATATCGAAAACAAACGTAATTTATACAGCATCATCTTCTCCGACTTGCTATCAGTACTTCAGTCACTACACAACAGAGAACAGGAGAACCCATTATTAACCAATATTCTTGTCAAAAATACTGAGCTGAGTATCTCCCACAATATAGCATACTGTTGGTTACCCAGCCATACTGGCATTAAAGGTAATGAAAAAACAGATTGCGCTGCTAAAATGGCCCTATCCCTCAAACCATCTGATTTTAAAATATTGTATACTGATTTTAAACCTAGTATCAAAGAGTCTTTACGTCAGAAGTGGCAGGCATCATGGAATGATGCAGTGAATAGCAAACTTCATGCCATCAAGCCAACCCTAGGAGAATGGACTCCTTACAGATCCATCCGTAGGGAGGAGGTAGTCATTGCAAGAATTTGAATTGGTCATACTTATATAACCCATTCCCACATACTAAAAGGAGAAGACCCACCAGAGTGCATTTCCTGCAATGAACCATTCACTGAAAAGCATTTTATGATGGAGTGTTTCAACCTCCAACCTACGTGCAATCAGTATTACAGTGTGCATGACATGAAGGAACTCTTTGATACGATAAACGTAACTTGTATTATAGAATTCTTGAAAAAAGTAAACATCTATTCTAAGCTATAACTTCTATGCTATCACCTTGAGCAGTTTTATGTAATGTATATACCATCCTTTATTTTAAATAACTTTGCATCTGTCTTCATTAACATACACCATATACATTCCCATTGATCGGGAAGCTTTATTTATTACCATTACCATCTTATCATTTTACCTTCAGCTCTGGTTTTATATCGCTGATCGATATGAAACCTTTTACCACTTTTAAATGATTCTAGATATAACCTTTTGTATGGCGCTAAATAGCCTAACAGTGCTGATGTGCCGTAAAATTACAATCAATCAACCATTAAAAAATCACCTTTTGTTCCATGGTCTTTACTCTGAAATGACTGTTTTAAGCAGTAAATAACTTCTATTTGGTTAGGAAACACCAGGCTATTGATCATATAAAGCTGGTGACTTAATTACATTACTTTTTACAGAGGAAATGTAAAGGGGCAAAATGGGAATTGCCATAGAGACCAGGTGACTGTTAAATACAGGTAGTCATTAGACAGGTTTGACACCTTGTTCAAATATGTACAGAGTACAAAAAAGCTTTAAGCAACATAAAATTTAGCGAATAACTGATGTGGGAAAAAGTAAAATAATGATTCATTCCTGACAAAGCCATATCACCCTTTGGAATAGAAACTAAAACAAAATTTAAAAATGTAACTTTTTATTTGCATTCTGCTTGCATAGAATTCGTCATAATTTTAAATGCTGGGATGTAGTTCTGCATATTGACAGTCACTATTCAAGTATAGTCAACCTGGTAATACTCCCCACTTGTGATCCATGTCTACTAAAGAGTATCAGGTTCCAAACCAAATAAGGAATTATTCCCCAAAAGCTTCCAGTACTCTGGAACTCTGCTCTGGAATAGTATTCTGTTGAGACTAGGAATGCCCACTCTATTACCTTCTTCTAAACCCAATATATCCAGTGGCTTCTGAGTTATAGTTAAAAACTAAACATACAATTTTTTCTGTTATAGGTTTAAAAACTAATTTCTTGAATAAGATGGTCCTTCCATAATTTGCTCATGCAGCACTCTTCAGTTCCATTATAGGATTCACACTGATTTATAACAGTCACAATGGAAAGTCAACTGAATGTGTGAAAATCATGTATATTTTCAAACCCTACCTTTATTTCTTCATTGAATCCTTTCTAGATTCAGAAATTCCTCCCCCCCCCCCAGCATTTTTGTCATATCAGTTATCATGGATTTCATGAATAAAATTAACAATTGTTAGTGATGATGTTGTTACAGGTATTAAAGGTGATGTAGTGATGGATATTTTTGATGTATAGTGTCATGTATTAGTGGTAATGTAATTACAGGTATTTGTAGTGATGTAGTTGCAGGTATTAGTGGTAATGCAGTTACAGGCATCAATGATGATGCAGTTACAGGCATTAGTGATAATGCAGTTACAGGTATTAGTGATTATGCAGCTACAGGCATTAGTGATGATGCAGTTACAGGTATTAGTGATGATGCAGTTACAGGCATTAGTGATTATGCAGCTACAGGCATTAGTGATGATGCAGTTACAGGTATTAGTGATGATGCAGTTACATGCATTAGTGATGATGCAGTTACAGGTATTTGTAATGATGCAGTTACAGGTATTTGTGATCATGTAATTACAGGTAATTTTAATAATGCAGTTACAGGAATTGGTGATGATACAGCTACAGGTATTTGCCTTCCAAAGCTGCATTGACATTCCTGTACTGACATTGCTCTTTATCTATTTCAGCTGCACATTTCAAGCGCAAATGGCTACAAACAAGTAATGAAGGCATTACTCCAAAATTTTAAAACTGATGTCAATGTTGTGGACATCAGGGGATGGACACCACTTCATGTGGCAGCTAAATTTGACCAGGTAATTTAGAAATTTATTTAATGTTTCAAATAAAGAAATATGTTTTGAAAACTTGAGATCAGCAACAATACAATACAGTCACAATACTTTTTCCAGTTATTCATTCCATTCTTACTTTCCACAACCATCACAGAGCTGATCATATTTGACACATTAAAATATCAATCCATAACAGTGTTGAGTTTGACACTTTAAGGTATCACTCTGAAACAGTGTTGATTGAGTTTGACTATAAAGTATCACTCTGTAACAGTGTTAGTCAATGTTGACACCTTCAATTTCACTCCATAACAGTGCTGATTGAGTTTGACACTTTAAGGTATCACTCTGTAATAGTGTTGATTGAGTTTGACACTTTAAGGTATCACTCTATAACAGTGTTGATTTGAGTTTGACACTTTAAGGTATCACTCTGTAATAATGTTGATTGAGTTTGACACTTTAAGGTATCACTCTATAATAATGTTGATTGAGTTTGACACTTTAAGGTATCACTCTGTAATAATGTTGATTGAGTTTGACACTTTAAGGTATCACTCTGTAACAGTGTTGATTGAGTTTGACACTTTAAGGTATCACTCTGTAACAATGTTAAGTGAGTTTGACAAATTAAACTATCACTTACTTTATTGAGTCTGACTTGATGAAAGAACACATTGATTTATGTATGCATGTTTTAAACTGTTCAAATCATATATTCCCATATCAAAAGCATGGAGATATACTAATTAGAAGTAGATTCAGCACAATAAATGTTGCTAGATGTAGCTGCATGTACAAATTGGAATCCTGGTTTCTTGAACTCCAAGGGTTCAAGTAAATCAGTTTGAGAGATCATTAGGTTTTAAAAAGTGAGGCTGGTTTTTTTTGCTGTTGTGTTTTCACATATTCTGTGTAGCATTAAATTGATAACTGTAGCAAAGGTATAGAAAAACATGTAGCCAGTCTGCTAATCTGCTACTTGCTACTGTATATTTCAAACCCAGCCTGCTATCTCAGCTGTTATATATCCTTTCTGTATGTAACCTATTTTTTCAAATTTAAACATAAAAATTCTCTTCTGGTGGTACTATAGATTCTTTTTAAATGCCACTGCCACCATAAGTTGTTATCTACAACTTTAAAGCTGATACACCTGTGCATGAATTTACCTTATCTAATAGGAGATACCGAAGAAGTAATGGAATTTACCTTATCTCACGGGAGATACTGAAGAAGTAATGGAATTTATAGTATCTAATTGGAGATACTTAACAAGTAATGGAATTTACCTTATATCACTGGAGATACTGAAGAAGTAATGGAATTTATATTATCTAATAGGAGATACTCAGGTGGTAAGTATTCTGTCCTTGCTTCATGTTACGCTTTGTGACTAAACAGATAACAAAACAAAACATACGATTCAGATAAGAACAATCATCAGAATTGAGTAGAATTTATTCTAACTCCCCATATAAACTGAACAGTCTGTTGTATAATCCATATAAACTGAACAGTCTGTTGTATAATCCATATAAACTGAACACAGTCTTTTGTGTATTGGAGAGCAGTGTAAACTGAATACAGTCCCTTGTGTAATTGGTAGCAGTGTAAACTGAATACAGTCCCTTATGTAATTGGTAGCAGTGTAAATTGAATACAGTCCCTTGTGTAATTGGTAGCAGTGTAAACTGAAAGAAAACAAAAAGAGATACGGTATTCATCACACCTTTGAATACTGTGGCATGCATATTTACACACATGTCATAATATGTGGTGTGTATACCTTTAAACTAGACCATAAAATATACAAATTGGTGTATGATGCTATATATTAAAGACTCATTTATACTGATTTATTTGCTATATATTAACAATGACACATTTATACTGATTTATTTGCTGTATATTAACAATGACTTATTTATACTGATTTATTTGCTATATATTAACAATGACTCATTTATACTGATTTATATGTTATATATTATCAATGACTCATTTATACTGATTTATATGTTATATATTATCAATGACTTATTGATAGTCAGGTGTTCCAGAAGGATCAGTTCTTGGACCATTACTCTTTCTGCTGTACATCAATGATTTACCATATCAATGATTTACCATATCAATGATTTACCATATCAATCATTTACCATATCAATGATTTACCATATCAATGATTTACCATATCAATCATTTACCATATCAATCATTTACCATATCAATGATTTATCAATCATTTACCATATCAATGATTTACCATATCAATGATTTACCATATCAATCATTTACCATATCAATCATTTACCATATCAATGATTTACCATATCAATGATTTACCTTATCAATCATTTACCATATCAATGATTTACCATATCAATCATTTACCATATCAATGATTTATCAGTCATTTACCATATCAATGATTTACCATATCAATGATTTACCATATCAATCATTTACCATATCAATGATTTACCATATCAATCATTTACCATATCAATCATTTACCATATCAATCATTTACCATATCAATGATTTACCATATCACATTGAGCTAACAGCCATGAGATTAACACTAAATTAAATAAAGATTTGGTAAAAATGAATAACTGGTGTGAGAACAATGACATGAAGATAAATGCAGCCAAATCAAAAGTCATGATCATAGGTAGTCAAGCAAGAGTAAAAGCTGAGAAAAATGATTTCAAAGTAATGATAAAAGGAGTGGATATACAACAGCCTGAAAATGAAAAACTACTTGGCATCATGATAGACCATGTCTTGTGCTGGAAAATACAAGTTACAACAGCCTGAAAATGAAAAACTACTTGGCATCATGATAGACCATGTCTTGTGCTGAAAAATACAAGTTACAACAGCCTGAAAATGAAAAAATACTTGGCATCATGATAGACCATGTCTTGTGCTGGAAAATACAAGTTGATAAAGTCATTAAAAAAGCTAATTCACTGCTTCATAAAATAATAAAATCCTATTTCTCTCAAGAACAGACAAAGATATTCTATAATATACATATATCATTCCACACTTAGAAATGTTGTTGTTCTGTCTGGGGTAATAGTGGTACAGCAAATCAGGAAAGATTACTGAAATTTCAAAAAAGAGCAGCTAGAGTTATTCTTGATGCTGATTTAGATACACCAATACACCATTAACAAATCTTTTTAAAACCCTAAAGTGGCTTCCATTTCAGCAGAGAACTTAGTTTCAGAAGGCTTTACTAGTCTATAAATCCTTACATGGATTGGCCCTTGATTATCTTACATGTAACTTTAAATTTCTTGAAAATGTACATATGTATGAACTATGATCCATCTCAAACAACAAGTTATATTTACCTAAACCAAATTCAGAGTTTTATAAGGAGATTGTTGCTTTTGCTGGAGCCATACCACCTTATATAAAGTCAGGTGACTCATGCCCCACTTTTTAAAAGCTTCTTAGTCAACATTTACAGAAACAATCATTTGTATGATTTTGCTTAATTCAGTCCTACTCTCTTTATACATTGTTAATGTGCATTTGGAACATCATCCTACAATATTCCAGGCTTGAAAAAAATCTTTCTTTTCCCCAATGGGAGGATGAGCTTCAAGTTGTTTTAAGTTCCTTGACATGTGTGTGTTGATGGATTATTTGGATTACTACTCTATTCTAGGTGAAGGCTGCAAAGCTGCTACTGAAGCACAAAGCCAATCCAAATGCAGTGGATGGATTTGGATTGAAGCCATCTGCCATTACAAACTCAGATGAGATTCGGGGACTTCTATTGAAAGCCGAGCAGAGGGTCACAAAGAGGGAGGTAAAGATTAAAGAGAGTGAGGATGAAGAGGATGCAGCAAAAGGAGCAGAGCAGAAGAAAAAAGTGCAGATTGTTAGAGTCAGCAGCAAAACTATGTATGTGTCTTATATATTTGGAAGAGTTTAAACACCAGATTGCCTGTTCTCCTATCTTTGGATTTTGCCACATAAATTTAACCCCTTATGAACTTTGAGAGAATTGTGCCAAGTTGGACCTTTGCAATGTACCCATCACTAGTGGCTGTTGTTGTGTTTAAAGTCCTAAACTATACAATTGTAGTAAGTGAGATGTCTTGCAATGTACCCATAACTAATGGCTCATTTTGTGTTTAAAGTCCTAAACCATCAAATTGTAGTGAGTTGTCTTGCAATGTACCCATAACTAATGGCTCTTTTTGTGTTTGAAGTCCTAAACTATACAATTGTAGTAAGTGAGATGTCTTGCAGTGTACTCATAACTAATGGCTCTTTTTGTGTTTAAAGTCAGAAACCATCAAACTGTAGTGAGATGTCTTGCAATGTACCCATAACTAATGGCTCTTTTTGTGTTTAAAGTCAGAAACCATCAAACTGTAGTGAGATGTCTTGCAATGCATCCATTACTAGTGGCTTAGTTCTGCTTAAAGTCAGAAACCATTAAAGCTTTGGGACTTTCAGTTGTGAAGTTGAGTTTCTTTCACAAAATGTTTGGAGATTATGGAGCCTGAGCTATCATGAATGCGTAACAGAGAACTGACACTTGTATAATGGCAATAAAGTTTAGATGAAACATTTTTCAAGAAATTTTAATTCAGATAAGTTACAGTGAAAAGTCTTAGAATCTAAACATTTCTACTTGTGTAGAATCAGCTCCTCTACTTTCTACATTTGTTCATACTTCTGTTCTTACTCTTGGTCAGGAAAAACAAAAAAGGATCATTTGGCAAAGAGGATAAGTTGATGGAAGCCATGATGATGTATGCCACCATACAGGATGATGGGGGAGACAATTATTATGAGGCCTTAAAGAAGGAGGAGAAAGCTGAAGAAGATTATGTCTCAGCCATCTGGAAAGCTTCATCCTCAGAACAGGTTGGTTGAGTTCCATTTAAGGCCTATTATGTTAGGTCAAAGGTCATGTGGGATCAATATTACATTGTAATTAATGGAAAGTTCATGTGTATTCATCACAAAATTAGGAATACACAAAAGTATACATTTGTTTTGCTTTACAGCAAACATTAACTTTTTCACCAGTTATTTACATTCTGCTCTTTCTGATTCTTTAATAGCTAAAATCCTGTTTGAAAATAATTTTACCCCAAACAATCTGTAATGATGTTCCCTGTATGCAAAAGAGGGGTGGTTAATTAGATTTGGTTATCGTTATCTAGAGGATGACCTCCCTCGATTTTATTGCCTGGTGTGAGTGGATAGATAGAACATCAACAGAGAACTGAGCATAACTATTGAGAAGAAACAATATGAGTCCCCTTTAGACAAGAGAATAGCAATTTAATCAATGACATAAACTAATAGTGTCACCTTCAATTCAAACAATTTATGTTTACAGAATTTCAATAGCAGTGTTCTATTATTGATTCATTTCATCATGATAACGAGAGTGGTGAAACAAGCACAATGTCCAGTCCTGATTTGCTTCACCTAGCATTGCTTCCTGTCTTGTCTCCATGTATCCCACATCTTCCCACCTTCATGTGTATACATTTGATCTTCCTTGATCCTTCTATCCTAACCGCTTGACCTCTTATCCAGACTTCCATCTTCGGACTGTCCCAGACTATTCCAGAGAGCTGTTTCCCTTAATGCTGTTCTTTCCAAGAAAATGTGCATCCTAGAACTAAAGACCTGTCTTTGCTTACAAGACAGCCACCTGGTCCCCTTACTTGTCTTAAAAAGAAAGAACTATTATTTTGTTTTCCCCGGAGTCAGACGAGTCTTGATCCTCTTGCAGGAAAATCTTGGACTGAGGAAATTCACCCAAAGTCATTTATTTTAAATTCAACATTTCTTCCAGGGTGTATGCCTTAAGTTGAACTGACCAATTGTAATCAGCCATTCCTAATTTGTCCCCCAAGAGAATTATTTCTTTCATCAGATTTTGACAGCCTAGAATCTGAGATATGACACAAACCAACTTCCTTTTCTTAAATGACTATTTGACATGGCATGCCCATTAAGCAGTATGGTAGACATCTTAATTTTTACTTTCCCAGGACAGCTTTGTGATGCCTGGGTCAATTCTAAATTAACCATAGATGCTAGCCAGTCCCTCTCTTCCATGAAATTTAACGACTGACATGGGAAAAGGCCAAAGTGACCCTTCACATAAAACCTTGCTGGCTTGACTGTAATAAAATATTAATGTACAATGTACTCAATTTTAATGTTCAATACTTACTCAAAATTCAACACATTACACAATCTCTGACCTCTTTAAGTAGATAATTGTTGAAATCATGATTCACTGTGAAGGGTGTATGAAGATCAATTTGTGTATTGTTCTAAACTTGCCTTTTTTTCTCCAGTTCTTGATCTGTAGGTAATTTAACTCTATTAACAGTGTTAATACATATATGTATGGTATTGCTAATAATAATGCATGTACATTGACATTGGAAGTGTAATATGTGTGTTGTGCCTTTGATGACAATGAATTACATTGACATGGGAAGTGTAACGTGTGTGTTGTGCCTTTGATGACAATGTATTACATTGACATGGGAAGTGTAACATGTGTGTTGTGACTTTGATGATAATGCATGTACATTGACATTGGAAGTGTAACATGTGTTGTGCCTTTAATGATAATGTTTGTACATTGACATTGGAAGTGTAACATGTGTGTTGTACCTTTGATGATAATGTTATGTACATTGATATTGGAAGTGTAGCGTGTGTTGTGCCTTTGATGATAATCTATGTACATTGACATTGGAAGTGTAACATGTGATGTTGTGCCTTTGATGACAGTGTATGTAAATTGACATGAAAAGTGTAACATGTTTATTTTTCCTTCAGTGACAATGTATGTATATTAACATTGGGAGTGTAACACATCTGTATTTTACCTTCAGTCACATTACATGTTCATTGACATTGGTAGTGTAATACATGTATTGTGCTTTTAATGTCAATGTTTGTACATTGACATTGGGAGTGTAACGTATCTGTATTGTACCTTAATTTTATTGAAATTGTGTGTAGATTGACATTGGGAACATAATACATCAGTATTCTAAATTCAGTGACAACGTGTGTACATTGACATTGGAGTGTAACACATCTGTATTCTATCTTCAGTGACCATGTGCAGTCATTGACATTGGGAGTGTAAAACAGATCAGTATTTTACATTCAGTGATAATGTGTTGATTGACATTGGGATTGTAACACATCTGTATTTTACATTCAGTGACAATGTGTGTACATTGACATTGGGAGTGTAACACATATGTATTCTACCTTCAGTGATAATGTGTGCACATTGACATTAGGAGTGTAACATATCTGTATTTTACATTCAGTGATAATGTGTGTACATTGACATTGGGAGTGTAACACATATGTATTTTACATTCAGTGATAATGTGTGTACATTGACATTGGAAGTGAAACATATCTGTATTTTACCTTCAGTGATAATGTGTATACATTGACATTGGGAGTGTAACACATCAGTATTTTACTTTCAGTGATAATGTGTGTACATTGACATTGGGAGTGAAACATATCTGTATTTTATATTCAGTGATAATGTGTGTACATTGACATTGGGAGTGAAACATATCTGTATTTTACCTTCGGTGATAATGTGTGTACATTGACATTGGGAGTGAAACATATCTGTATTTTATATTCAGTGATAATGTGTGTACATTGACATTGGGAGAGTAACACATCTGTATTCTACCTTCAGGGATAATGTGTGTACATTGACATTGGGAGTGAAACACAACTGTATTTTACTTTCAGTGATAATGTGTGTACATTGACATTGGGAGTGTAACACATCAGTATTCTACCTTCAGTGATAATGTATGTATATTGATGTCTAGTTACATTTTAATGAAAATGGAGAAAATTTGGCAGTTTTTATATTGATGTCTAGTTACATTTTAATGAAAATGGAGAAAATTTGGCAGTTTTTATATTGATGTACTGTTACATTTTAATGAAAATGGAGAAAATTTGGCAGTTTTTATATTGAGGTCTTGTTAGGTTTTAATGACAATAGTGAAAACTTGGCACATAATTTATATTGAGGTCTTGCTAATTCTTAATGAAATGGTGAAAAATTGGCGTAGTTTATTATTTTGGTCTAGTTAGTTCTTAATGAAAACAGTGACCAGAGCTCCCACTTACAGCTCCATATTTGGGGTCAGTTGACATTGATGAAAATACCAGGAGTGCTCATGATTTAAACTTACATCTGTCAGTAAAACATACATGACAACCCATGATTTAGACTTGTATCTGTCAGTGAAACATACATTACTGCCAATGATTTAAACATGTGTCTGTCAGTGAAACATACATGACTGCCATTGATTTGGACTTGTATATGTCAATAAAACATACATGACTATCAATGATGTAGAGTTGTATTTGTCATTAAACATACATGACTGCCAATGATTTAGACTTGTATCTGTCATTGAAATATATATGATTGCCAATGATGTAGACATATGTTATTGAACATACATGACTGCCATGATTTAGACATGTATCTGTCAGTAAACATACATGACTGCCAATGATGTAGGCATGTATCTGGTAGTAAACATACATGACTGCCATGGTTTAGACTTGTATCTGTAGTACACATACATGACTGCCATGATTTTGACATGTATCTGTCAGTGAAAATACATGACTGCTAATGATGTAGGCATATATCTGGCATAAACATACATGACTGCCATGATTTAGACATGTATCCATCAGAAAACTTACATGACTGATATTGATTTAAACTTGTATTTGTCAATAAACATACATAACTGCCAATAATAATAGACATGAATCTGTCAGTATATAATCTGCTGCTGATGTTCCAGATAATAACTACAATGAAAGCTTATCCTGTATCATCTTCATCAAATCTGCATAACTTATGCAGAATTTTGTATAAGTGGGAGTTCTGGATTGCTTCTTTAAATCAGCATAATTTATGCAGAATTTTGCATAAGTGGGAGCTTTAGGTGACCTCAGACATCTAATATGGCCACTAAAGTTGCCATTTTAAAATCTTTGTATTGGTACTATTCTTGAACGGATGGTCATATTGACATAGGGTTTTCTCTACAAGACTTCTTATAATATGTAAAAAGTTTTAAATGAAATGGTGCCAGTCTAGCCTGCATCAGGACCACCATGGCAGTGAATGGAAATTCATGTTATCATTACAGATTGTTGGATCAGCATGGCATTTTCTTGAACAGGCTTCTTATGGTCTTTACTGTAAATGATGCAAATAAGAAAATGTTACCACTACTCCAGTGACTACATGAAACTTTAACCTAAAGGTCTTTTTATTGTACTTAGTTGGTTCAGAATGGTTCTGATCTAACTTCCAACATGACCACTATGATGTCCATCTTGAAATTTTTGTTACTGCTAATCCTCTTCACTGGAATGGTCGTCATAGTGACATGTGGTTCTCACTGAAGACCTTCATGTTATAAGTAGTTGGTCCTAAATAAAAATGGTGTCAATCTAACCTAAATTTGGACCATGGTAGTAACCTTGATGATCTTGTTATTGTTCCTTCTATTAAACAGATTGTCATCTTGACATGCAGTTTTGCTAAATCATTCTTATTATATATGTAGTCAGTCTTATTTAAAAATGTTGCCAATCTGATCTCACAAGATGGCCATCACAGCCATTTTTTTAAAAAAGTCATTACTGCTCCTCCTGAAGGCTTGTAATGACATGCACTGAAGCATTTTTTAACATACATAGATAAAAATGATAATGGTGCCGATCAAACCAAACATACATAGATAAAAATGATAATGGTGCCGATCAAACCAAACATACATAGATAAAAATGATAATGGTGCAGATCAAACCAAACATACATAGATAAAAATGATAATGGTGCTGATCAAGCCAAACATACATAGATAAAAATGATAATGGTGCAGATCAAACTAAACATACATAGATAAAATGATAATGGTGCCGATCAAACCAAACATACATAGATCAAAATGATAATGGTGCCGATCAAACCAAACGTACATAGATAAAAATGATAATGGTGCCGATCAAACCAAACGTACATAGATAAAAATGATAATGGTGCCGATCAAACCAAACATACATAGATAAAAATGATAATGGTGCCGATCAAACCAAACGTACATAGATAAAAATGATAATGGTGCCGATCAAACCAAACGTACATAGATAAAAATGATAATGGTGCCGATCAAACCAAACGTACATAGATAAAAATGATAATGGTGCCGATCAAACCAAACATACATAGATCAAAATGATAATGGTGCCGATCAAACCAAACGTACATAGATAAAAATGATAATGGTGCCGATCAAACCAAACGTACATAGATAAAAATGATAATGGTGCCGATCAAACCAAACGTACATAGATAAAAATGATAATGGTGCCGATCAATCCAAACCTACATAGATAAAAATGATAATGGTGCCGATCAAACCAAACGTACATAGATAAAAATGATAACGGTGCCGATCAAACCAAACGTACATAGATAAAAATGATAACGGTGCCGATCAAACCAAACGTACATAGATAAAAATGATAACGGTGCCGATCAAACCAAACGTAGATAGATAAAAATGATAATGGTGCAGATCAAACCAAACTTACATAGATAAAAATGAAAATGGTGCCGATCAAACCAAACGTACATTGATAAAAATGAAAATGGTGCCAATCAATCCAAACATCCATAGATAAAAATGAAAATGGTGCCAATCAATCCAAACATCCATAGATAAAAATGAAAATGGTGCTGATCAAAGTAAACGTACATAGATAAAAATGAAAATGGTGCCGATCAAAGCAAACGTATATAGATAAAAATGATAATGGTGCCGATCAATCCAAACGTACATAGATAAAAATGATAATGGTGCAGATCAAACCAAACTTACATAGATAAAAATGAAAATGGTGCCAATCAAACCAAACGTACATAGATAAAAATGATAATGGTGCCAATCAATCCAAACATCCATAGATAAAAATGAAAATGGTGCCCATCAATCCAAACATCCATAGATAAAAATGAAAATGGTGCCGATCAAAGGAAACATACATAGATAAAAATGATAATGGTGCAGATCAAACCAAACATACATAGATAAAAATGATAATGGTGCCGATCAAACCAAACATACGTAGATAAAAATGATAATGCTGCAGATCAAACCAAACATACGTAGATAAAAATGATAATGGTGCCAATCAAACCAAACATACATAGATAAAAATGATAATGGTGCCGATCAAACCCAAAAAATAGTTTCTACAGTAGTCATCTTCAAAACCTTGTTATTGCTTCCCTTTCTGAACAGATATTTTTATTGACATGGGGTTTTCACTTTAACATTTTTTGTAATATTATTGTTGGGCTTAATGAAATGGTGCCAATACAACCACTCAGAATTTATGTCATAATGGCTCTAACTACAGTTACTCTTTCTCAACAGATGGTTGTACTGACATGTTGATTGATTGTACTGACATGTTCATTGATTGTTCTGACATATTGATTGTTCTACTGACATGTTGAATGATTGTACTGACATGTTGATTGGGTTGTACTGACATGTTGATTGGTTGTACTGACATGTTCATTGATTATACTGACATGTCGATTGTTCTACTGACATGTTGATTGGTTGTACTGACATGTTGATTGATTGTACTGCCATGTTGATTGGTTGTACTGCCATGTTGATTGCTTGTACTGCCATGTTGATTGATTGTACTGACATGTTGACTGGTTGTACTGACATTGCTGATTTAAAGAAAAACAACACTTGTTGCAATATATATTTGGTCCTTTATTAAACTAATGCTGATCTAAATGGCTACCATAATGGGCATCTTCAAAATCTTTTTATGCCTACTTCTCAATACATAGTCAAGTTAACATTGGGTTTCTACTATAATGCTTACAGCAATATTTAGCTGGTTCAAAGTTAAAATGGCACTTTTCTGACCTCCAATTTAGAAACAGTTGCCACCTACAAATCCTCATTATCACTACACCTTTCTAATGACTGTGGTACTGGCATGGTGCTTCCACTAGAATGACTGTGTCACTGGCATGGTGCTTCCACTTGAATGACTGTGACACTGGCATGGTGCTTCCACTAGAATGACTGTGTCACTGGCATGGTGCTTCCACTTGAATGACTGTGACACTGGCATGGTGCTTTCACTAAAATGGCTGGCACTGGCATGGTGCTTCAACTTGAATGACTGTGACACTGGTATGGTACTTCCACTAGAATGACTATGGTACTGGCTGGTGCCTCCACTTGAATGACTGTGACACTGGCATGGTACTTCCACTAGAATGACTGTGGCACTGGCATGGTGCCTCCACTTGAAAGACTGTGGCACTGGCATGGTGCTTCCACTAGAATGACTGTGTCACTGGCATGGTGCTTCCACTTAAATGACTGTGACACTGGCATGGTGCTTCTACTAGAATGACTGGCACTGGCATGGTGCTTCCACTTGAATGACTGTGACACTGGCATGGTACTTCCACTAGAATGACTATGGTACTGGCAAGGTGCTTCCACTAGAATGACTGTGGCACTGGCATGGTGCCTCCACTTGAAGGACTGTGTCACAGGCATGGTGCTTCCACTAGAATGACTGTGTCACTGGCATGGTGCTTCCACTTGAATGACTGTGACACTGGCATGGTGTTTTCACTAGAATGGCTGGCACTGGCATGGTGCTTCCACTTGAATGACTGTGACACTGGCATGGTACTTCCACTAGAATGACTACGGTACTGGCTGGTGCCTCCACTTGAATGACTGTGACACTGGCATGGTACTCCCACTAGAATGACTATGGTACTGGCTGGTGCCTCCACTTGAATGACTGTGACACTGGCATGGTACTTCCACTAGAATGACTGTGGCACTGGCATGGTGCCTCCACTAGAAAGACAGGCATTGTCTTGGTGCTTCCTCTTGAATGACTGTGACACTGGCAAGGTGCTTCCACTAGAATGACTGTGGCACTGGCATGGTGCCTCCACTTGAAGGACTGTGGCACTGGCATGGTGCTTCCACTAGAATGACTGGCACAGGCATGGTGCTTCCACTAGAATGACTGTGGCACTGGCATGGTGCTTCCACTAGAAAGACAGGCATTGTCTTGGTGCTTCCACTAGAATGACTGTGGCACAGGCATGGTGCTTCCACTATAATGACTGTGGCACAGGCATGGTACTTCTACTAGAATGACTGTGGCACTGGCATGGTTCTTCCACTTGAATGACTGTGGCACTGGCATGGTACTTCTACTGGAATGACTATGGTACTGGCAAGGTGCTACCACTAAAATGACTGTGGCACTGGTATGGTGCCTCCACTTGAAGGACTGTGGCACAGGCATGGTGCTTCCACTAGAATGACTGTGGCACTGGCATGGTGCTTCCACTTGAATGACTGTGACACTGGCAAGGTGCTTCTACTAGAATGACTGTGGTACTGGCATGGTGCCTCCACTTGAAGGACTGTGGCACTGGCATGGTGCTTCCACTAGAATGGCTGTGGCACTGGCATGGTGCTTCCACTAGAAAGACAGGCATTGTCTTGGTGCTTCCACTAGAATGACTGTGGCACTGGCATGGTGCTTCCACTAGAATGACTGTGTCGCTGGCATGGTGCTTTCACTAAAAGGCAGGCATTGTCTTGGTGCTTCCACTAGAATGACTGTGGCACAGGCATGGTACTTTCACTATAAAGACTGTGTCACAGGCATGGTACTTCTACTAGAATGACTGTGGCATTGACATGGCACTTCTACTACAATGACTGGTACTGGCATGGTGCTTCCTCTAGAATTACTGTGGCACTGGCATGGTGCTTCCACTAGAATGATTGTGGCACAGGCATGATGCTTCCACTAGATAGACTGGCACTGGCATGGTGCTTCAACTAGAAAGACTGGTACTGGCATAGTGCTTCCAGTGGCATGGTGCTTCCACTAGAAAGAATGGCACTGGCATGATGCTTCCACTAGAACAATTCTTGCAATATGTAATTGATCCAGAATGAAAATGGTGCAGATCTGACTCTTATTTGTATGGTTAGTGACTTTTGAGCATGATATCCCAAACAAGTATGAATGTGTTTTTATGAAGCCCAGCTTGTGGATATATAACAAGTATGAATAAAATTTTATGAAGCCCATTTTGTGGATATATAAGAACAATACTTTTAATGATGCATGTTGAATAACATTTGTCCAAAATATATTTATTGTGGATTCAACTAAATTATAGCATGTGGATATATATTGACAGTATAGATCTGAGGTGTTTTATGGTCTTCTATCTGCAATATCAGGTTCAGTGTCAAAGTCAAGTCAAGATTTTTTTTACTGCATTTGATATGTGAACATGTTAAGATGGTCATGCATGAAAATGGTTTTGTTTCCAAATGTTGGGAGCTTTTTGTAAATGTTTGAGTTGTTTTTACTTCACAGTATTTTAAATGAAAAAGACATAAGAAAGTTAATAGACTTGTCATGGATTTGACTTTCATTTAATTTGTGATGTATTAAAGAATGCCTATCAAGTTTTGTGCTTGCTATTAAAATCTTTTATTTACATTTCAGTAGTCATGTGATGCCTGTAAAATATTTGGGTTGAAATACTAAATGAATTTTGCTTGCTATTAAAATCTTTTATTAACATTTCAGTGGTCATGTGATGCCTGTAAAATATTTGGGTTGAAATTCTAAATGAATTTTGCTTGCTATTAAAATCTTTTATTAACATTTCAGTAGTCATGTGATGCCTGTAAAATATTTGGGTTGAAATACTAAATGAATTTTGCTTGCTATTAAAATCTTTTATTAACATTTCAGTAGTCATGTGATGCCTGTAAAATAATTGGGTTGAAATACTAAATGAATTTTGCATGCATCTAATTTCCTAGTTTTCTAAAATGAAGAATGTCAGAGGTCTGTCATGTTGTGTACTTAGAGATCTCTCAAGACCAAAGGCATAAATCATAGGTCAAAATTTATATATTATAATGGTGTTTTCATTTTAATAGCATATTCATTTTCTTATCAAATTTAGGATGTGATCAGTTTTGTCCATTTGTCCATTCATATGCATGTTAATACCTATTTTAATTTCACACCATATGAAACACATTCTTCTGCTGGAATTTATACTATGAACATGTTTGAATGTGGTTTTAATACATGTATTATGTACTTTTATATATCAAGTGTTATGTGCTTTATACTTTTTGACTAATTCAAGACCATTAGTTGGCAACATGCTCTAAAAAAATTTCATCTATACTGTGTTTATTTTAGGTCCAAGATGCTACTTTAAACTGAAAATTTGAATTGATTTAAGTGAGAGGCAATTTGATTTCTGAGCAAATATTATTTAAATTAAAGAATGAAAATTTTGGGATCAGAAAAATATTTCTGTTTTTAAAAAGATTTTGGTTTACTGCAGTTGTGGTCTTGAGAGGTTTCATTGCATGTTTTTGGCAAATCAAACAGAAGATGATTTTGGAAAATGTTTTGATACCTTGTGTTTTTCCATTAGGGTGATCTCCCCATTTGTATGGAAAATGACAATCTGGCAAATGTTGGAGACATAAAAGAAGAGACCATTCTGACTGAGATTCAGAAGAGATATTCAAAAGGTCAGATTTATGTAAGTATCATGCACATGCTTAGAAAGGTCAACATATTTAACAAGGTCAACATGCTTGGCAAGGTCAACATACTTAACAAGGTTAATATGCTTAGCAAGGTCAAAAATGAAAAATTCACAATAATATCAGATTAAAAGCCAACCCTCTTCCAACAAAAACACATCTTAACTAGCATATATGAATGTATTAGGTATATGTATTCATCTGCTAGGCTGCGAATCACTGTGTGATTTTCTGGGGTGCACTTGTTTTCTGTCTAACTATACATAATTTCTCAAGTTGACTAAATATTTTCTTGTTTGTTGAGTAAGTGTGTTTAATTACTGGCCCTCTTTGATAAATATCTTGCCCAGGTGTTGGCATCCCACTCAAAGTTTACCTGCTGATCATATCAATAGTTTAGCTAGAAGATTGTAGGCTTTGGTATCAACACTTGATATTTTTGTCAATAGCATCTCTGTTGTCAGCAGTATGACATCTTTCATAGTATCGGTGTAAACTTAATCATCCCACTGTAGTTACAGTTGTTAGATTGCAACTTATGCAACAATTAGCATACACATTGCAAATTCATCTACAGTGAGGTACTTGCCATTTAATTATCGGGGGAGGGCTGATATTTTCTTTTGAGCTGAAGTATTTTCTTTCCTTTTATTTGAAGATAATTAATATTTTTTTCCTATTAATATCATGGATGTAGTATGGTGTTATTTTGCTACAAATCAGAGCAAGATATTTTTCCCCATTATTGACACATGGAATTAAACAAAAAAGTGATGGGCTTGTGCCCCAGGACATTGAATTGTTGATCAATAATAATATAATTGCAGTATATCATGGTACATATTGTGGTAAATTGAGAAATACCTTGGTATGCCATGGTACAAAATTGTTCATGGTACCTAGCTCTTATACTTAGCATTGTCAAATTTATGCATCATTAACATACTTAGCAAGGTCAACAGCCTTAACAAGGTCAACATCTTTAACAAGGTCAGCATTCTTAGCAAGGTCAGATTTATATAAGTATTAATAACATGCTTAGCAAGGTCATCCTCTTGCAGCTGAGGGATTCAGAATAGGTCTCAAGCACCCTACCACATGTTGAACAATAGGTCACTAGTACCCTACCACATGTTGTACAATAGGTCTCTAGTACCCTACCACATGTTGTAAAGTATGTCCTTGTATCCTACAGCATGTTGCACAATAGGTCTCTAGTTCCCTACTGCATGTTGTACAATAGGTCCCTAGTACCATATGGCATGTTGTACAGTAGGTCTCTAGCACCCTACTGCATGTTATACAATAGGTTTCTAGTACCCTACATCATGTTGTACTATAGGTCTTTAGTACCCTACTGCATATTATATAATAAGTCCCTAGTCCCCACATCGTATTATATAATAGGTCTCTAGTACCCTACAGCATGTTATACAATAGGTCTCCAGTACCCTAATGCATGTTATACAATAGGTCCCTAGTCTGCACATCATGTTATACAATAGGTCCCTAGTACCCTACTGCATGTTATACAATAGGTCCCTAATACCCTACAGTATGTTGTACAGTAGGACTCTAGTACCGTCTCTTGTACCCTACATCGTGTTGTACAGTAGGTTTATAGTACCCTGCTCCATATTATACAATAGGTCTCTAGTACTCTACTGCATGTTGTACAGCAGGTCTCTAGTACCCCACTGCATGTTGTACAACTGGTCCCTAGTACCCCACTGCATGTTGTTCATTAGGTCTCTAGTACTCTACTGCATGTTGTACAATAGGTCCTTAGTACCCTATATCATGTTGTACAATAGGTCCATGCATCCTACTGCTATACAGTAGGTCTCTAGTACCCTACAGCATGTTGTACAATAGGTCCCTAGTACCCTACATCATGTTGTACAGTAGGTCTCATATACCCTACAGCATGTTGTACAATAGGTCCCTAGTACCCTACATCATGTTGTACAGTAGGTCTCATATACCCTACAGCATGTTGTACAATAGGTCCCTAGTACCCTACATCATGTTGTACAATAGGTCTCATGTACCCTACATCATGTTGTATAATAGGTCTCTAGTACCCTACTGCATGTTGTACAATAGGTCTTTACTACCCTACAGCATGCTATACAATAGGTCCCTAGTACCTTACTGCATGTTGTACAATAGGTCCCTAGTACCTTACTGCGTGTTGTACAATAGGTCTCTTGTACCCACCTACCGCATATTGTACAATAGGTCTCTAGTACCCCACAGCATCTTATACAATAGGTCCCTAGTACCCTACTGCATGTTGTACAATAGGTCTCTAGTACCCTACATCATGTTGTACAATAGGTCCCTAGTACCCTACATCATGTTGTACAATAGGTCTCTAGTACCCTATAGCATGTTGTACAATAGGTCCCAAGTACTCTACAGCATGTTGTAGAAGGTAACTAATGTAATCAGCCTATTTACATTTGGAGACAAGGAATCATTGTCAAGTCTACATTAATATGAAAATCAGACATAGAAATCAGTTGTTTTGTTAGTGGTTGTTTATTAAGGTTCTGATTTAGGGTTTTCATAGCAAATTTGCCCTAAACCCCTTGATAGATTCTCAGCATGCTTTTTTGCATGAATCATCATGAAGCTAAGCCAATTCGTTCTATCATAGACTTGGTTATATTTCCTGAACCAGTATCATTTACTTGTCTCCTAACATGATATTCATCAGGGATAAATCTATATAATGGTTACTGTTGATTGATCTGTAGACACAAGATTCCTCTACATGTAACAAAAACAGGTAAGACTTATAAACCATATTTTATTTCAAGAATTTTCACACTTATTATCAAGTATTCTTCTTTTTAACAGACTTTGGTGTGTGATATTGTGATTGCTGTTAATCCATTTAAGGACCTGCCATACTATGGAAAAATGGTAAACATCTTTATATTGATATTATCCATTGTACAGGTAAACATCTTGATATTGATATTGTCCATTGTACAGGTAAACATCTTTATATTGATATTGTCCATTGTACAGGTAAACATCTTTATATTGATATTATCCATTGTACTGGTAAACATCTTGATATTGATATTGTCCATTGTACAGGTAAACATCTTGATGTTGATATTGTCCATTGTACAGGTAAACATCTTGATGTTGATATTGTCCATTGTACCGGTAAACATCTTGATGTTGATATTGTCCATTGTACCGGTAAACATCTTGATGTTGATATTGTCCATTGTACCGGTAAACATCTTGATGTTGATATTGTCCATTGTACCGGTAAACATCTTGATGTTGATATTGTCCATTGTACCGGTAAACATCTTGATGTTGATATTGTCCATTGTACCGGTAAACATCTTGATATTGATATTATCCATTGTACCGGTAAACATCTTGATACTGATATTGTCCATTGTACAGGTAAACATCTTGATACTGATATTGTCCATTGTACCGGTAAACATCTTGATACTGATATTGTCCATTGTACAGGTAAACATCTTGATGTTGATATTGTCCATTGTACAGGTAAACATCTTGATATTGATATTATCCATTGTACCGGTAAACATCTTGATGTTGATATTGTCCATTGTACCGGTAAACATCTTGATGTTGATATTGTCCATTGTACCGGTAAACATCTTGATGTTGATATTGTCCATTGTACCGGTAAACATCTTGATGTTGATATTGTCCATTGTACCGGTAAACATCTTGATGTTGATATTGTCCATTGTACCGGTAAACATCTTGATATTGATATTATCCATTGTACCGGTAAACATCTTGATGTTGATATTGTCCATTGTACCGGTAAACATCTTGATGTTGATATTGTCCATTGTACCGGTAAACATCTTGATGTTGATATTGTCCATTGTACAGGTAAACATCTTAATATTGATATTATCCATTGTACCCGTAGACATCTTGATATTGTCCATTGTACCAGTAGACATCTTTATATTGATATTGTCACTTGTACCAGTAGACATCTTTATATTGATATTGTCCATTGTACCAGTAGACATCTTTATATTGATATTGTCCATTGTACCAGTAAACATCTTGATGTTGATATTATCCATTGTACACTTTTTCAGAAATTTTGTATCTTCAAGAGAAGCATGTATCCTTCAGTAAATTGATATAAAATTAACAAAAGGACCAATGAACATGTATACTATGGACATGCATCCTTTGTAAGCGGGTGTCCATACAACATTGTAATTGATGCAAGAAGTTACATAGATCATGATTTGATGAAAAATTTGGTAGTTTTTAATCAGGGGTGGGGTAGGATTAAATATCTAATGCCAAGAGATTCACATAACAGTATAAAGTTATTGGCTCTCTGCAGTTACCAAATTTTATAGTTGGCTTGCTTGTGGGGAGAGTTACCCTATTGGTATCACATTAAAAAGTCAAAGGTAAAGGTCACAATGACTGAAAAAATAAAATGGTTTCTTTGCAGAAATTTCAGTTATCCACCATTGGCCTTTACCAATGTTTGTGGATGACTAAAATATTTGGTAAGAAAGAAACCTATTGAATTTGGTGTCAGAAGTTGAGTTGTTAGAGTATTTTTGGGACAGTCCTTACCCCTTCAGAGAGAGACTTACCCAAGGGGCTAAGTTGAGTTGTTAGAGTATTTTTGGGACAGTCCTTACCCCTTCAGAGACCCCTACCCAAGGGGCTAAGACTAGGGGGTTGCAAGTCTAAACTAGCAAGTAGGGCCTGTTTTACAAACACAGAATTCTAGTATTTATTATTATTATTATTATTATTATTATTATTATTATTATTATTATTATTATTCTGTTTAATATATTTTTATGATTGTATTAACAAAGTTGTACACATTAATTCTTTGCAGTATCATAACTTAAGATAAAATTTCCATTTTCAGATCTCTATGAAGTATCACAATGGAGAAGCATCCCACCAACTTCCCCCGCATATCTACATTTCTGCTGAGTCAGCATATCAAAATCTACTCCATGCTCAGAATTCCCAGTGTTGTGTAATTAGTGGAGAGAGTGGCTCAGGCAAAACAGAGACCTGTAAATTCATTGTACAGCATCTTCTCCGTATTGCAGGTAGTGATGAAACTAACCTGAACAGCAAAATAAATAAGGTACATATATAGATAGATTTTAATAAAAATTGTATCGATTCAGCTTGAATTCAACGCAACATTCAGATTTTGATTTGTCTTTGAAATAGAAGAAACCAATGATTGATTTACTGTTTGATCACTGACTACTGTAACTGCCAGGTACAGGATCAAACTCTTACTGCAGATATGTAAAGTCTGTGTGTAACCTACTCCACTGCCCAGGCCAGACATTGGTCCACAAAGTTCTGGTTTTAATACTTTCTCCTTTGCAAATAAGACTTTCCGAATTCCCATTTCTCATTTTCCAGGGTAATCTGGTTTTTACATGGATGAGCAGATATCCAGATGTAGCTTGCCCCTCAATGTAATCTGCTACTACATTGTTAGATAAGTTTCTGTCATGGACTGTGAAGATTGAAATTTAGCATAAATTGATTTTACATAAAGGTGATTTTACCTAAGGTAAGATAACTCTTATATGTCACTTACTTAAGATGTTTAGCAGAAAGCAGAAATTTGAATGGACAAACAAAAAAGTTTAATTGTCTGTAGGCACATACATTTTTAAAAAGAATTGAAGGCATGTTACAAATCAAATACACATTTTATAGTGTACAGTGTATATTATCCAGGCTTGGTAGTTCTTTGTGTAAATAATAGTTAATTTTTTTTTAAATTTTTTTTTTTACAGATGAACCCTCTTCTGGAAGCATTTGGAAATGCTAAAACAGTTATGAATGACAATTCCAGTCGATTTGCTAAGTTTATGGAACTTTACTTTACCAGTAACGGGAAGGTTTTGGGAGGTAGGTGAAGTCAGAATTCAGTCCAAGCCGTACATTATTTAGTTCAGGTTTTCATCATTGCACCCGTCTTTATTTTAAAGCTGTTTAACAGTTGCATGTCTGTAACTTTGATGCATGGAAATTTTATATATGAATTACTGGCCAGCTTTCAGTTATCATAACTTCTTAAAACAGAAATTATGAATCATTCAGCAACTATTATGTTAAATTCTTTCTTTATGAGGACAAACAAGCTTATTTTTTTGAGTCTTTTCAGTCAAACCTGGTTATCTCAATCACAATGAGGATGTAAAAAAAATCATCAACATAACCAGGTCCTGAGATATCAGGTTTTATAAAAACCGGTAACGTAATTTTAAACATATCCTTGAACCTTATTCCTGTCTCTTACACTTAGGTTTATTGGAATGTTGCTGACAAACAGGTCATAGTTTTAAGATTAATTATTGATTTATATGTAAAAGTCTTTCTTTAGAAACAAGTGTGGTGTTTTCATAACTTTTTATACCATATTCAGACTCCAGCTATATTTAGCAGACAATACAAAACAAACAGTGTGGTTAATAAATTACTCCTGTGTGTACATGTATGTGTGCTCTATGAAATAAAGTTGCAATGCAAACTTTATTTTCGCTTTTAATTCCAGTCAATGAATATTTTGCAGTGAACAAATCATAGTTTTAATATTCCTCAGTAAATAAAATAACCTTATCTCCTGAAGAAAAAAAAAAGAACTTACCTTAACCTGACAAGCCCTATGTAAGCAAAATGGATTTAGTTTTATTTTTGCCAATGGGAAAGAAATATGATATACATTTACCTGCAGCTGCCATGAAGCAAACTGTAGATATGATTGAATGGAAATTGATAAATCATAATGTGACATTATAATCCAACGTTATGAGCTGAAGACTGAATCAAAAAAAAAAAACCCATCCAACTTCACCTAATACACTGTAATGGCTAAACAGAATAGTCAGGATTTCTTTGTTTTATTCTTTTTGTTCTTCATGTTTCTCACTTAGGAATATTATTATGCTCTGCACATGTATTTGTATTAACATAAAAATACATGACATTTTTTTATTTTATTCCTTGAAACATAGATTGAGACCGATATGACCCTTTCTTCCTTTCGTATAAGTTTCTTATTCTTATTGTTGTAAATTAATAATCATTGGATTCACCTAGTACCTGTATGTACATGGGTCATGTAATAATTAATATCTGTCTCAGTGCAATCTGTCATTGTTTTCACATCTCAGGTAACCGGTAAATCTCAGAAAAAAGCCCTTTTAAAAAATCTGCTAACTTGCAAAGATGAAAGATTAGCCTATACAATGCATCAGGTTTTTAATGATTCCTCAGAGCAAGAAATGAAGGGAAGCCAGTTTTTCTGCCACACTTGAAGAAGAAATATTGCAAACAACAAAACAAAACAAAATTAAAAGACCTCAAGACTGAGAACTAATTAAGGGTCTTCATCTGTCAAAGAATAGACACCATGTGTCTGAGAATTATCCATTCATGTACATTCATGTATATACGGTGATATTCTGCTTAGTAATAAATCAGTTCTTCCATTTTTTGTATTCACAAGTATATGCTGTTTCATAAGAGAAAAAAATGTTCCAAAAGAGAAAGCTTCCAAACCAAAACAGTGAACTTAAGTATGAAATTTTGCTACAACTTGTAAAAGGTGAGAATTGCACTGATCTGGCAAAAAAGTACAACGTCCCATCAGACTCTACTTCAAGCTGATAAAATCAAAGCTTGGACAGTTTGGACCTGATAGAAAGAAAATGAGTACCCTCAAGTTGTATTCATAGATTTCATGTTTCCACTGCTCTCACACATGGGATGCATGATGAGCATCCTAGTTTCATTGTGGGATATTATTACAACTCTAAGGTCTTAAATTAAGTAATAGAAAAGAGTGAGATCCAACAAGTTTTGTAAAATTTAACAAAATAATTTAATTTCCCTAGAATACAAACTGAATATTTAAAAGAAACTAACAGTAATGCGAATTAAATCTCAAATAGTCCAAACAATTCTATCACCAGTCCTAATGAATAAAATTCTAATTAAATTACAGTGATGTTTGAATTAAGATCCAGTGCTGAAGGTGTTGATGTGCTTATAGTCTTCAGTGTACTAATGTACAAGTGGCCTGAAGTGTGATTATGTGCTAACATTCTTCTAATTAATCACAGTAATATAATCCAAGATGTCCTTGTCTGAATTCACCATAATTCCAAATTAATGTTTCTGCCCAAAAATATTATTTAAGAGCTCTTTGTATTTCCAGTGAATAAGTAATTTGAATAAATAAATTCACCCTAATGAAATACTGAATATAACAATAAGACTGATTTCTGCTTCAGATGTTATTACAGGAATGAATAACTTCTGAAGTAATCAAGATTAAATAAAAAAAACAAAAAACACAAAAGCCAGTATGCAGGACAAATGTGCATTTCTAGAACAATCTAATTCTCTGTGTGTACATGTGAGTGTGTGATTTGGATTTTTAACTTAGCTTTAATAATTTTCATGTCATGTCACTACAGTGTCTGCAATGTAGCAGTTTATAGTGGTATCTAGCCCTGTGACATCATGCCACAGACATGTAGCATCATATCCCACCCAGTCACATTATTCTGACACCAGGCCCACCAGTCCTAACACTAACCTCTTAATGCTGAGTGCCAAGTGAGGCAGTTGCTAGTACCATTTTTATAAGTCTTTATTATGATAACATCCAAGGTGGACACCTTTACCACTTAGGCCACAGGAGCAGTCAAACAATAAAGTTATAATTAGACAAGGTCTGCTACTAAAATTATAATAAAGAACATAGTCAACATAATGTCCTTGACTCAAACAAAGATAATGATCCCAATTTTTAGCCCAAACTCCTAGACAAATATTAACTGTGTATTATTTATTTATAAAATAAAAACAACATCACTGTCTCTAGTCATGAACAACATGAACTTGATTTTGGACAAGGTCAAGTCCAAAATACAATTGCACATAGCATAAAATGAATTTTAAAAAAACTAACGAACAATGCAAATTAAATATACCTAACAGTATAATCAGCAATCACGGACTAAAGATTATTTTTCAAGGTACCAAGATACTTCTGAGTGTTTAATTATCCAATCCATGAGAGACAAAGTTCTAACACTGTAGCACATATGAGATCCTGATAATAATAACTTGAAAGTGGATTTGTGACCATTACCAATGTAAGCTAAATATTATGGTTGCCATTTTTTGGCACACCCATGGCACACTGTTAAATGAAGCGTGATCAATAAAATCATTTCATCCACAGAAGTTACGTTTTTGTGTCTAAAGTCTTCATTTGAAGTACTATGCATAAGGACAGATGACTTTTTAATTTTATTTCATGGATGTCAAGCCTCTTCTGACAGATGCCTTTTTTATTTTGTTTCATGGATACCAAGCCTCTTCTGACAGATGCCTTTTGAATTTTATTTCATGGATGTCAAGCCTCTTCTGACAGATGCCTATTTTATTTCATGGATGTCAAGCCTCTTCTGTCAAATGCCTTTTTTATTTTATTTCATGGATGACATGCCTCTTCTGATAGACAGATACCTTTTTCATTTTATTTTGATAGATGCCTTTTTCATTTTATTTTCACAGATGTCTTTTCATTTTATTTTATGGGTGCTAAGCCTATTCTAAATGGTTGACTATTTAAAAACCGAACTCCCTTATACTTGAACTGTCCTCTTGACGGTTTTTTCAAGTGCACATGAATTGAACCTTCCCAAGAGTCCAATGACTTTATTCACTAATGATTCTGTGGTTTCTTGAGTGTTCATCATTTGTCTCTCTTCATAGCACTTTAAAATTTGGAACAGCAGATCAGTTCATATAGCATTTTTGTTGGTCATTTGCCTATGTTATTCACTATTACAATGTTTCTTTGTGTCAGAGGGGCATTTTCTCTCATATGAGGAGCCATCTTGTTTTTCAGACTGCAAACAGAGAACACAACCCTTGTTTCCAGCATAAAGCTATTCATAGTATCATTACTAAATTATCAGTTATGTAAAAAGATGGACATTCTTAACACATTCAGTTACAAGCTTTTCAACTAATGCAATAAGCAAATAATTGCATGTACCATTAAAATGGGATTAATTTCTGGCAGAGTGCTGTTATTCATTTCTAATCTTGAAAATGGGACTAATTTCTGGCATAGTGCTGTTATTCATTTCTAATCTTGAAAATGGGACTAATTTCTGGCATAGTGCTGTTATTCATTTGTAATCTTTGATGGGTTTTTTTATTAGCAAGAATCTTGGAGTATCTTCTAGAGAAGTCCAGGATTATCTACCAAGGAAAGGGGGAATGTAACTTCCATATCTTCAATTGGATGATGTCTGGCCTTTCTCCGGAGGAGTTCAATGTATACAATCTCCAAAAAGATGGAAAACACAGGTAAATTACATCTACATGCTGACTGAAGGTTCAGATTGATACTTGAAGGTAAGGTATAATGAATTGATCTCAATGTTTTTTTTATTTTGACTGTCATTTAAGTCAGTTGCCTTTTGTCTTATAAGTTGATGTATGTAAGACCAAGGGAGCTTATCTCATGGATGTGCAGTATGGATACAAACTCTTACAGTGGTCATTTTATTGTAATTATGGATACAATCTATCATAGCAATCATTGTACAGTAATTATGGATACAGTCTGTCATACCAGTCATACCAGTCATTGTACTGTAATTATGCATTATAGTGGTCATTTTATTGTTGTTATGGATACAGTCTATCATAGCAATCATTGTACTGTAATTACGGATGCAATCTGTCATAGCAATCATTGTACTGTAGTTATGGATACAATCTATCATAGCAATCATTGTACTGTAATTATGGATACAGTCTATCATAGCAGCCATTGTACTGCAATTATGGATACAATTGTTATCAATCTACAGTCTTAAACTAAGTAACAGAAAAGAGTGAAAACCAACAAGTTTTATAAAATTCAAGAAGTAATATATTTGCCTCGAATACAAAGTGAAAATGTAAAAATTAACTTACAGTATTGTGAAATAAATCCCCAAAAGTCCTAAAAGTTTTATCACAAGTCCAAAAGTATAGAGTATTCCAAATGAATTCCAATGGTGTTCTGTATGAAGACCAATCAATTGATGTGCCAGTTGACTTGTATAATGTTGATATGCTAACAGTCTTCTTGTATCACAACGATATCATCCAAAATGTCTTTTAAATGAATTCACAGTAATTCCAAAATCATTATTTGGTTCAAAAGTTTATGAGAACCTTGTAATTCCAATGAATAATTGAAATAAATAATCATTCTAACTGATAAACAATGTCAGGTCCTTTAACGGCCAACCAATTAAAATTCAGGTGAACCAGGTTTTCCCAGGGGAAAACAAATGATCTGGACTCAAATCCCATCAAATTCATCAGTAATATTACATGTACACCTTCCAAGATCAGAATGCCACAAATACATGTTTTACTCAAACAAAATGATTTCATTCTAAAATACAACCCACAGTGGACAAAATTAGCTATATACTACTACTTTTACTACTAATAAAGACTTTATTTTCAGATTGTGACTCAGTTAGTTACAAATGAGAAACTAATCTACCTTGAGGCCCTCTATTATGTAAATATAACATACAAGCTAATAATAATATGTTCACACACACACACACACACACACACACACACACACATGCACTATTATGTATATTTAATTTAATTGTTTGTCTGTTAATTTTAAATTTATTTTTATCCATTACATGCTATTGTAATGTAACATTGTTTACTGGACTTGGCCTTGTCCAAAATTGAGTTCAGTTCTGTTTGAGCTGATTGACTTTTGTAAAAACAATTTTTACTTCATTGATGTAAACAACTAATAATAGCTTCATTATCGTCTATGGGTATGAGTTCATTGACCAAATTATTATTCAGGTAAACATGTTGATTTGGGTCAGGGTTTTGGGGATTCCTAAGTGAATTTTATAGGGTATTATGATTCTGAGGATTTTTTCCAGTTGGGCTTTAACATCTGGCACTTTAAATTGTATTATGTTGTGTTCAGTTTAGGGTGAATTTTATTTTCTTCAAATTATTGAATTCAAGTGATTATTTTCTCTGGAAATACAAAAGTGCTCTGACAAAATTCTTGGATAAAGACAGTCATTGGAATTTATACTGAATTCAAACCTGGGATAATATTTATGTGATTCAACATGAGACTGTTGACACATCAGTACAATGCAGGCCATAACAGACACATCATCACCTTCAATTTTAAATCTCTTTGGGACTTGAACTGAGTTTTATTCAGGACTTTTTATTACTAGGACTTGTGTCTTTAATTTTTGGATTATTTTTGGATTTAATTCGCAGAACTGTAAGTCCTTTATTCTCATTTTCACATTGTATTCTAGGAAAATAAATTATTTGTTAAATTTTACAAAGCTTGTTGTCTTCACTATTTTCTGTTATTTATTTTAAGAGCATAGACTCGTAACAGCACATATAAGCAAATACACAGTATATAAACAACTATGTTGTCTACCAAATGACCCTTACCATCTACAATTATGAATCAAAAACACGTAATTTAGATATACATAACACAATCTATTATAGCAATACATTGTATAGTAATTATTGATACAATCTATCATAGCAGTCATTGTACTGTAATTATGGACTGTCTCTTACAGCAGTCATTGTACTACTGACTTTTGTTTCCAAACTTAAACAGTAATAACATCATTATCAGTTCATTCAGGATATCCTCTAGTTGTAAATTCATTGCACTGAGACAGGGTATCCTTTACATGTAAATGCATGGGACTGAGACAGAGTATCCTCTAGTTGTAAATGTATGGGACTGAGACAGGGTATTCTTTAGTTGTAAATGTATGGGACTGAGACAGGGTATAATCTAGTTGTAAATACATGGGACTGAGACAGGTTATACTCTAGTTGTAAATGCATGGGACTAAGACAGGGTATTCTTTAGTTGTAAATGTATGGGACTGAGACAGGGTATACTCTAGTTGTAAATACATGGGACTGAGACAGGGTATACTCTAGTTGTAAATACATGGGACTGAGACAGGTTATACTCTAGTTGTTAATGCATGGGACTGAGACAGAGTATCCTCTAGTTGTAAATGTATGGGACTGAGACAGGGTATACTCTAGTTGTAAATACATGGGACTGAGACAGGTTATACTCAAGTTGTAAATGCATGGGACTGAGACAGGTTATACTCGAGTTGTAAATGCATGGGACTGAGACAGATTGTACTCTAGTTGTAAATGCATGGGACTGAGACAGGTTATACTCTGGTTGTAAATGCATGGGACTGAGATAGGTTATACTCTAGTTGTAAATGCATGGGACTGGGACAGGTTATACTCTAGTTGTAAATGCATGGGACTGAGACAGGTTATACTCGAGTTGTAAATGCATGGGACTGAGACAGGGTATACTCTAGCTGTAAATGCATGGGACTGAGACAGAGTATTCTCTAGTTGTAAATGCATGGGGCTGAGACAGAGTATCCTCTAGTTGTAAATGCATGGGGCTGAGACAGGATATACTCTAGTTGTAAATGCATGGCACTGAGACAGGTTATACTCTAGTTGTAAATGTATGGGACTGAGACAGAGTATCCTCTAGTTGTAAATGCATGGGACTGAGACAGGGTATACTCTAGTTGTAAATGCATGGGACTGAGACAGGTTATACTCGAGTTGTAAATGCATGGGACTGAGATAGGTTATACTCGAGTTGTAAATGCATGAGACTGAGACAGGGTATACTCTAGCTGTAAATGCATGGTACTGAGACAGGATATACTCTGGTTGTAAATGCATGGCACTGAGACAAGGTATAATCTTGTTCTAATGTGTGGCACTGAGACAAGGTTTACTCTAGTTGTAAATGTATGGGACTAAGACAGGGTCTCCTCTAGTTGTAAATGCATTGGATTGAGATGGGGTATATTCTAGTGTTGTGTATATTTAATTTAATTGCTTGTTTGTTAGTTTTAAATTTTTTTATTACATTACATGCTATTGTAATGTAACATTGTTTGCTGGACTTGACCTTGTCCAAAATTGAGTTCATTTCTTCTTGACCTGATTGTCTTTTTATTAATTTTTTTTTTTTCATTTATGAAAACAACTAATAATAGCTTCATTATTCTCTATCTGTACGAGCTTATTATCAGGATTATAATTCAGGTAAACAAAGAAGTAGTAAATATATTGATCAGGGTCAGGGTTTTGGAGATTCTTAAGTGAATTTTATAGGCTATTGTGTTGTAAATAAACAAGGCTCATTAGATCATTCTAGAAGGTAATGGTTGTTTTTAGAAAATGCTAATTATGACCTGAGGTCAAACAGAGAACTATTATTTGCGACTGTGAGGATTTTACCAGTCGTGCTTTAACATCTAGCACTTTAAGTTATATTATGTTGTGACCACTTTGGGCTGAAATTTATTTTCTTCAAATTATTGAATTCAAGTGATTATTTTCTCTGGAAATACAAAAGTGCTCTGACAAAATTCTTGGATAAAGACGGTCATTGGAATTTATACTGAATACAAACCTGGAATAATATTTATGTGATTCAGCAAGAGACTGTTGACACATCAGTACTTTGCAGGCCATAAAAGACACATCATTGCCTTCAATTTTAAATCTCTTTGGGACTTGAACTGAGTTTTATTCAGGACTTTTTATTACTAGGAATTCTTGGATTATTTTTGGATTCAATTTGCAATACCGTAAGTTCTTTTCTCTCATTTTTCACTTTGTATTCTAGGGAAATAAATTATTTGTTAAATTTTACAAAGCACGTTGTCTTCACTTTTTTCTGTTACTTATTTTAAGAGCATACTAAGACTCGTAACACTAGTTGTAAATGCATGGGACTAAAACAGGGAATCATTGCACTTAGGGTATTCTCTAGTTGTAATTGCATGGGACTGAGACAGAGTATACTCTGATTCTGTAAATACATGGGACTGAGACAGGGTATACTCTAATTCTGTAAATACATGGGACTGAGACAGGGTATACTCTAATTCTATAAATACATGGGACTGAGACAGGGTATACTCTAATTCTGTAAATACATGGGTCTGAGACAGGGTATACTCTAATTCTGTAAATACATAGAGTTGAGACAGGGTATCCTCTAGTTGTGTAAATTCATTGGACTGAGACAAGGTATCCTCTAGTTGTAAATGCATGGGATTGAGAAAAAGGTATAATCTAATTTTGTAAATTCACTGGACTGAGACAGGGTATCCGCCAGTTGTAAATTCATTGCACTTAGGGTATCCTCTAGTTGTAAATTCATTGCACTGAGACAGGTTATCCTTTACTTGTAAATGCATTGCACTTAGACAGACAGGGTATCCTCTAGTTGTAAATTCATTGCACTGAGACAGGGCATCATCTAGTTGTAAATTCATTGCACTGAGACAGGGTATCCTTTAGTTGTAAATTCATTGCACTGAGAATGGGTATCCTTTAGTTGTAAATTCATTGCACTTAGACTGGGTATCTTCTAGTTGTAAATTCATTGCACTGAGAATGGGTATCCTTTAGTTCTAAATTCATTACAAGGAGACAGGGTATCCTTTAGCTGTAAATGCATTGCACTTAGACAGGGTAACCTCTAGCTGTAAATTCATTGCACTGAGACAGGGTATCCTCTAGTTGTAAATTCATTGCACTTAGACAGGGCATCTTTTAGTTGTAAATGCATTGCACTTAGACAGGGCATCCTCTAGTTGTAAATGCATTGCACTTAGACAGACAGGGTATCCTGTAGTTGTAAGTTCATTGCACAGAGACAGGGCATCCTCTAGTTGTAAATTCATTGCACTGAGAAAAGGTATCCTTTAGTTGTAAATTCATTGCACTGAGACAAGGTATCCTCTAGTTGTAAATTCATTGTACTGGACAGGGTATCATCTACTAAATTCATTGCACTGAGAATGGGTATTCATTGCACTGAGGCAAGGTATCATTTAGTTGTAAATTCATTGCACTGAGACAGGGTATCCTTTAGTTGTAAATTCATTGCACTGAGAATGGGTATCCTTTAGTTGTAAATTCATTGCACTGAGAATGGGTATCCTTTAGTTGTAAATTCATTGCGCTTAGACAGGGTATCCTCTAGTTGTAAATTCACTGCACTGAGACAGGGTATCCTTTAGTTCTAAATTCATTGCACTGAGACAAGGTATCCTTTAGCTGTAAATTCATTGCACTGAGACAAGGCATCTTTTAGTTGTAAATGCATTGCACTGAGACAGGGTATCCTTTAGTTGTATATTCATTGCACTGAGACAAGGCATCTTTTAGTTGTAAATGAATTGCACTGAGACAGGGTATCCTTTAGTTGTATATTCATTGCACTGAGACAAGGCATCTTTTAGTTGTAAATGCATTGCACTGAGACAGGGTATCCTTTAGTTGTAAATTCATTGCACTGAGACAAGGCATCTTTTAGTTGTAAATGCATTGCACTGAGACAGGGTATCCTTTAGTAAATTCATTGCACTGAGAATGGGTATCCTTATGTTGTAAATTCATTGCACTGACAAGGTATCCTTTAGTTGTAAATTCATTGCACTGACAAGGTATCCTTTAGTTGTAAATTCATTGCACTGACAAGGTATCCTTTAGTTGTAAATTCATTGCACTGATAAGGTATCCTTTAGTTGTAAATTCATTGCACTGACAAGGTATCCTTTAGTTGTAAATTCATTGCACTGAGAAGGTATCCTTAGTTGTAAATTCATTGCACTGAGACAGGGTATCCTGTAGTTGTAAATTCATTGCAAGGAGACAGGGTATCCTCTAGTTGTAAATTCATTGCACTGTGACAGGGCATCCTTTAGTTGTAAATGCATTGCACTTAGACAGGGCATCCTCTAGTCGTGAATGCATTGCACTTAGACAGACAGGGTATCCTCTAGTTGTAAGTTCATTGCACAGAGACAGGGCATCCTCTAGTTGTAAATTCATTGCACTGAGAAAAGGTATCCTTTAGTTGTAAATTCATTGCACTGAGACAAGGTATCCTCTAGTTGTAAATTCATTGCACTGGACAAGGTATCATCTAGTAAATTCATTGAACTGAGACAGGGTATCCTTATGTTGTAAATTCATTGCACAGAGAATGGGTATTCATTGCACTGAGGCAAGGTATCATTTAGTTGTAAATTCATTGCACTGAGACAGGGTATCCTTTCGTTGTAAATTCATTGCACTGAGAAAAGGTATCCTTTAGTTGTAAATTCATTGCACTGAGACAGGGTATCCTCTAGTTGTACAGGGTATCCTCTAGTTGTAAATTCACTGAGACAGGGCATCATCTAGTTGTAAATTCATTGCACTGAGACAGGGTATCCTTTAGTTGGAAATTCATTGCACTGAGAATGGGTATCCTTTAGTTGTAAATTCATTGCGCTTAGACTGGGTATCTTCTAGTTGTAAATTCATTGCACTGAGAATGGGTATCCTTTAGTTCTAAATTCATTACAAGGAGACAGGGTATCCTTTAGCTGTAAATGCATTGCACTTAGACAGGGTAACCTCTAGCTGTAAATTCATTGCACTGAGACAGGGTATCCTCTAGTTGTAAATTCATTGCACTTAGACAGGGCATCTTTTAGTTGTAAATGCATTGCACTTAGACAGGGCATCCTCTAGTTGTAAATGCATTGCACTTAGACAGACAGGGTATCCTGTAGTTGTAAGTTCATTGCACAGAGACAGGGCATCCTCTAGTTGTAAATTCATTGCACTGAGAAAAGGTATCCTTTAGTTGTAAATTCATTGCACTGAGACAAGGTATCCTCTAGTTGTAAATTCATTGTACTGGACAGGGTATCATCTACTAAATTCATTGCACTGAGAATGGGTATTCATTGCACTGAGGCAAGGTATCATTTAGTTGTAAATTCATTGCACTGAGACAGGGTATCCTTTAGTTGTAAATTCATTGCACTGAGAATGGGTATCCTTTAGTTGTAAATTCATTGCACTGAGAATGGGTATCCTTTAGTTGTAAATTCATTGCGCTTAGACAGGGTATCCTCTAGTTGTAAATTCACTGCACTGAGACAGGGTATCCTTTAGTTCTAAATTCATTGCACTGAGACAAGGTATCCTTTAGCTGTAAATTCATTGCACTGAGACAAGGCATCTTTTAGTTGTAAATGCATTGCACTGAGACAGGGTATCCTTTAGTTGTATATTCATTGCACTGAGACAAGGCATCTTTTAGTTGTAAATGAATTGCACTGAGACAGGGTATCCTTTAGTTGTATATTCATTGCACTGAGACAAGGCATCTTTTAGTTGTAAATGCATTGCACTGAGACAGGGTATCCTTTAGTTGTAAATTCATTGCACTGAGACAAGGCATCTTTTAGTTGTAAATGCATTGCACTGAGACAGGGTATCCTTTAGTAAATTCATTGCACTGAGAATGGGTATCCTTATGTTGTAAATTCATTGCACTGACAAGGTATCCTTTAGTTGTAAATTCATTGCACTGACAAGGTATCCTTTAGTTGTAAATTCATTGCACTGACAAGGTATCCTTTAGTTGTAAATTCATTGCACTGATAAGGTATCCTTTAGTTGTAAATTCATTGCACTGACAAGGTATCCTTTAGTTGTAAATTCATTGCACTGAGACAGGGTATCCTGTAGTTGTAAATTCATTGCACTGAGACAGGGTATCCTGTAGTTGTAAATTCATTGCAAGGAGACAGGGTATCCTCTAGTTGTAAATTCATTGCACTGTGACAGGGCATCCTTTAGTTGTAAATGCATTGCACTTAGACAGGGCATCCTCTAGTCGTGAATGCATTGCACTTAGACAGACAGGGTATCCTCTAGTTGTAAGTTCATTGCACAGAGACAGGGCATCCTCTAGTTGTAAATTCATTGCACTGAGAAAAGGTATCCTTTAGTTGTAAATTCATTGCACTGAGACAAGGTATCCTCTAGTTGTAAATTCATTGCACTGGACAAGGTATCATCTAGTAAATTCATTGAACTGAGACAGGGTATCCTTATGTTGTAAATTCATTGCACAGAGAATGGGTATTCATTGCACTGAGGCAAGGTATCATTTAGTTGTAAATTCATTGCACTGAGACAGGGTATCCTTTCGTTGTAAATTCATTGCACTGAGAAAAGGTATCCTTTAGTTGTAAATTCATTGCACTGAGACAGGGTATCCTCTAGTTGTAAATTCATTGCACTGAGACAGGGTATCCTCTAGTTGTAAATTCATTACAATGAGACAGGGTATCCTTTAGTTGTAAATTCATTACACTGACAGGGTATCCTTTAGTTGTAAATTCATTGCACTGAGACAGGGTATCCTTTAGTTGTAAATTCATTGCACTGACAGGGTATCCTCTAGTTGTATATTCATTGCACTGTGACAGGTATCCTCTAGTTGTAAATTCATTGCACTGAGAATGGGTATCCTTTAGTTGTAAATTCATTACAAGGAGACAGGGTATCCTTTACTTGTAAATTCATTGCACTTAGACAGGGTATCCTCTAGTTGTAAATTCATTACAATGAGACAGGGTATCCTTTAGTTGTAAATTCATTACACTGAGACAGGGTATCCTCTAGTTGTATTTTCATTGCACTGAGACAGGGTGTCCTCTATTTGTATATTCATTGCAATTAGACAGGGTGTCCTCTAGTTGTATATTCATTGCAATTAGACAGGGTATCCTCTAGTTGTATATTCATTGCACTGAGACAGGGTATCCTTTAGTTGTATATTGCAATGAGACAGTGTATCCTCTAGTTGTATATTCATTGCACTGAGGCAGGGTATTCTTTAGTTGTATATTCATTGCACTGAGACAGGGCATCCTCTTGTTGTAAATTCATTGCACTGAGACAGGTTATCCTCTAGTTGTAAATTCATTGCAATGAGACAGGATATCCTCAAGTTGTAAATTCATTGCACTGAGAAAAGGTATCCTTTAGTTGTAAATTCATTGCACTGAGACAGGGTATCCTTTAGTTATATTCAGTGCACTGAGACAGGGTATCCTCTAGTTGTTCATTCATTGCAATTAGACTGGGTTTCCTCTAGTTGTATATTCATTACACCGAGACAAGGTATCCTCTAGTTGTATATTCATTGCACTTAGGGTATCCTCTAGTTGTATATTCATTGCAATTAGACAGAAAGGGCATCCTCTTGTTGTATATTCATTGCACTTGGACAGGGTATCCTCTGGTTGTAAATTGCACTGAGAATGGGTATCCTTTAGTTATAGTTAAATAGGGTTATAGTTAAATAGGACTGAAACAGGGTACAGTGGAGTGTTTGTCCACATTTTATTTACTACTTTACTGTGTACAGAGAGCACCATAATTCCTCTTACATGCAGAGTTTATACAATGTACAGAAAAGTGAAGCTGGGGAAATATTTAAGCTCAAAGATAACATCATCTCTTTTCAACACTTTTAGATGGATGACAGTTTATATTATTTTTAGATGGATGACAGTTAAAGATTATGTTATTGATAGATGACAATTAAGAGTTATATTATTTTTTAGATGGATACTAGTTAAGGATTATGCTACTTTTAGATGGATGCCAATTAAGCATTATATTATTTTTAGATGAATGCCAATTAAGGATTATATTATTTATAGATAGATGTAAATTTAAGATTATGTTATTTTTAGATGGATACCAATGAAGGGTTATATTTTGCTTTAGATGGATGCCAATTAAGGATTGTATTACTTTAGATGGATGCCAAGTAAGGATTATATTATTTTAGATGGATGCCAATTAAGGATTATATTATTTTAGATGGATGCCAATTAAGGATTATATTATTTTTAGACAGATGCCAGTTAAGGATTATATTATTTTTAGATGGATGCCAATTAAGGATTATAATAATTTTAGATGGATGCCAATTAAGGATTACATTATTTTTTAGATGGATGCCAATTGAAGATATCATTATGTTTTAGATGGATGTCAATTAAAGACAGTATTATCTTGGGAAAAGGCATTTTTACTATCAAGGTCTTAAATAATTGGTACTAGCAATTAGTACCACAATATCTTAATGTTTTTAAGCTTATAAGGAGCAGTGGCACAAAGGGTACACATCTGCACAAGGTGTATACATTAGCACAAGGAGTTCACAATAGCACAAGAAGTACACATTAGCACAAGGGGTACACACTAGAATGAGGAGTACACATTAGCACAAGGAGTTCACAATATCACAAGGGGTACACAATAGTACAATGAGTACACAGTAACACAAAGAATATGCATTAGCACAATGATTACAAAATAGCACAAGGAGTACACTATAGTACAAGGGGTACACAATAGCACAATGAGTATACAGTAGCACAATGAGTATACAATAGCACAATGACTATACAATAGCAGAATGCATATACAATAGCACAGTGAGTATGCAGTAGCACAATGAGTATACAATAGCACAAGGAGTACACATTAGCACAAGGAGTAACATTAGAAAAATGGGTACACATTAGCACAAAGAGTACACATTAGTGCAATGAGTATACAATAGCACCGTGAGTACACATTAGCACAAGGAGTACACAATAGCACAAGGAGTAACCATTAGCACAAGGAGTACATAGTGTTACGAATATGTAATTAAATTGCTTGTGTGTTAGTTTTAAATTCTTTTTTATTTTAATTTTGTTTCATTACATTTTATTATAATGATAATTTTCATGGGGTTTGACTATTTTCGGAAAAGTCACTTCTCTGTTTTGACCTGATTTGAACGTAAAAGGTATTACATTATCAGTATTTTTAGCTCACCTTGGTTGAGACGTTTTGTAAACACTTAGCGAAAATGATTGGCTATTACCAAGGTCATGTTCAGCCCACATGTTAGCTGAGTTGTAAACAGTCTTTCTTTTTTAATTTATTTCCAGTGTGGGAATCTGATTCTTAGATAGGGCTATTATTGCTTACAAGATAATTGGCATTTTTTTTACTGCACTGTTCAAATTAGTGATCACATAGCCTGTCACATGAGCCACCATATGATCTAAAATCGCGGCTTAAAACAAATGCTCTCTAGTAGATTTATTAGTCATAAAATTGTACCTTTAGGCTCAAGGTATTTGTCTTGTTGTTGCCATTTGAGTTGATTTTCATATTTAAAATAATGTATGCATCCTGGAAAATATTTTTCTTTATAAAAGTTTTGGGACAAAGACATACAGTGGAAATTTATTTTGGAATTCTAAACGGGAAGACTATAAATTGTTATTCAACAAGGATGTGTTGCCATCAGTACAACAACCTCATCTGACATCATCGCCTTCCATATTGGAATTTCATTGAGATTCGAACCTGGATTCAATTAGAACTGTTTAGTGATAGGACTTATATTTTTCAATTCTAGGATTAATTTTTGTATTATATTCACAAGCCGTAAGTCCTATTTCCTATTTTTACATTGTTTTCTAGGGAAATAAATTATTTTGTTAAAATTTACAAAGCTTGTTGCCTTCACTCTTTTCTTTTGTTATTTTTGTATGAGCCTACACGTAACAAGAGAAAATTGGGTTGCTTGTCCTTGGGATATATGAAATTTGGCTAAAATATTTCAGAAAATTGTTTTTTGAAATTTAAATTCCCCTAGTTTTTAAATCCCAAGTACTATTTTACATTTTGTTTGAAATCTTTAGTGAAAACAACAGACTTTTTCACAATATCATCAAAAGTAGAGAATTTCTTGAATTTTTCCCAGGAGTGTTTGGATCTTTTTTTGAAAATGGAAGTCCAGCTAAAAAAGTTGGAATTAGAGATAATTCAGGTTCAGTTTCAGATAGAAAAGATACAAAGGGAAAAAGAAATGGAAGTAATGCAGTTACAATTTAAAGAAAGATAGGAAGAAATGCAAAGGCAATTTGAAGAAAGAGAGAAAGAAAGACAAATATAATTTGAGAAAGAAAAATTAGATATGCAAATGCAAAAAGAAATTCGGTTAAAAGAATTAGAGCTGGCAAAAGGAAAACACTCCCCTACTTTTGATGTTTATAGAAATATCAAGTTAGCACCCCCTTTTCTGGAAAATGAAGTAGACAGCTATTTTCCTTATTTTGAAAAGGTTGCTGAAAATTTGAAGTGGCCAAGGGAGTACTGGACTCTTTTATTACAATGTGTACTTACTGGTAGAGCTCTTAATATTTACATTTCACTGTCACTAGTTCAGAGTGCTGACTATGATGTGGTTAAGGATTGTATTTTGAAGGGTTATGAGTTAGTCCCCAAGGCTTATCAGCAAATATTCAGGAATTCTAGAAAACCAACTGACCAGACCTATGTCGAATATGCATGGGAAAAAGCACAACAATTTGATAGGTGGTGCGCTTCTAGAAAGGTTAACAAAGATTACGAAAGTCTCAGATAACTCATTTTAGTTGAAGAGTTTAGGAACTGTGTCCATAGTGACATTAGGATGTATCTTTATGAGCATAAGATCAAAACCTTGGAAAATGCTGCTCTTGCTGCTGATGAGTATTCCTTAACTCATAAAGTCCCTGTTGTAGGCAAATCTTTCAGTCAGCAGTCTACTGGTAGAAAGGTATTTCAGCCTAATACGACTCCTTCTAAAACTCAAGCTTCTGATAAACTTGATTCAAAATCTTTGTCTATTCCTATGTGTACCTATTGCAAGAAAAAAGGACAAGTCATTTCTGATTTCTTCAAATTGAAATATAGGCATCAGAATCAAGATAGACCTATCCCAAATGCTCTTATTTCTAAGAGGTCAAGGTTACGGTCATGTATTGAAAAGCAATACATTTGTTGGGTCTAATAAACCCAAGTCTGATTTTATTATGGAGAATTATGAACCATTCATGTCGAAGGGTTCTATATCACTCTTGGGTGATTTGGCCAATCCTATCCCTATTAAAATTTTAAGGGATACAGGAGCTTTTCAGAGTCTTTTATTATCAGGTACTTTGTCTTTTTCTGAGAAGTCCTGTTCTAATGAGAGTGTTCTCATTCAGGGAGTAGAGTGCAGCTTTGTTAATGTTCCTCTCCATTCTGTAAATTTGTCATCAGACTTAGTTTCAGGACCTGTGACAGTCGGAATAGTGTCTACTTTACCCATTGAGGGCATTCATTTGTTACTAGGCAGTGACCTAGCTGGAGACAAGGTTGTGGTTAATCCACTTGTAACTGACAAGCCTTGTTTGGATCAGAAAGTTGATACTATTGGAAAAGAATTCCCTGATTTATACCCAGCTTGTGCAGTTACTAGAGCTATGGCAAAGAAAGCTCTTGAGAATGATTTTGATAAGAAATGTATTCCTTTAGCTGACACATGTATTGGTCAGGCTTTTGATGAGGTCACCTTCACTCCTAATTTGGATCAATTAAAAGGTATTGATCACAGTGATCTTCTTTTAACTACTCATTCTCTTTTATCTAATCAGGGTGATAAATGACAATCACTTGTCGTTGAACAGAAAAAGATCCTGAGATCTCCTGTTTGTTTCAGAGGGCCTTTAGTGAAACTGAAGCCACTGAAGTACCTGTCTCTTATTTCATTAAAAATGGAATTCTTCTGAGAAAATGGAGACCTCCTGAGGTACCTGCTAGTGACGAATGGTCAGTGAACTATCAGATTGTAGTTCCAAAATCTTACAGACAGGAAATACTTAGTTTGGCCCATGAAACTCCTCTGGCTGGTCATTTAGGGATAAATAAAACTTATCACAAGATCTTGACTCACTTTTATTGGCCAAAAGTCAAAAGTGATGTTTGTAAATTTTGTAGATCTTGTCATACTTGTCAAATGGTAGGAAAACCCAATCAGAAGATACCTAAGGCTCATCTGCAACCAATTCCTGCATTTGACGAACCATTTAGCAGAATTATGGTAGGTTGTGTTGGTCCCTTACCTAAGACCAAGTCAGGCAACCAATATTTGTTGACCATTATGTGTGCGTCAACAAGATTCCCAGAGGCAATTCCTTTGTGGAATATTAAAACCAAAACCATAGTAAAAGCTTTGATAAAGTTTTTTACTCAATTTGGCCTTCCCAAATTTGTCCAGTCTGGTCAAGGGTCAAATTTTATGTCTGGAATTTTCCAGCTAGTAATGCTTGAATTTGGCACTCAGCAATTCAAGTCAAAAGCGAAATTATGGTTTCACAAAACTTTACTTGAGAGAAGTTTTGAGTCTTGTAATAGAATCCTTTCTCTCTTGCTCATTCTTCAAAATTTTCTTCAAATTAGATTTTACGGCCCGTACAAAGTAAAGAAGAAAATGAATGAGGTAAATTATAATAATAGTACTCTGATCTAAAAAAATTAATGGAGTCCTAGAATATTGAAAGAGATAGCCAAGTCAATTATGCAATTATTTTAGTTGTACCTGTCCCACCAACTGATGATTTTAGTGAAGAAATTCAATCGGACATGTTGATCTTGGAGCAACAAATCTTCAGAATTTGGAAATTATGAAAAATCTGGACCAGAAACTTTTATATTTGCAACAACAAGAAAGGAATGAACTTAAACAGTTATTATTCAAATATGAGCTTTTGTTTCCAGATATTCCTACGAGGACAAATAAAATTTTTCATGACGTTGAAAATGTAGATTCAAAACCTGTGAAACAACACCCATACAAGATGAACCCTCTCAAACAGGAATACTTGAAAAAGGAAATTCAGTATTTGCTGGATAACGATTTCATAGAGTCCAGTAAAAGTGACTGGAGTTCACCATATATACTTGTTCCAAAACCGGATAAAACGTTCCATATGTGCACTGATTACAGGAAGGTGAACAGTGTGACAAAAACAGATTCCTTTCCATTACCAAGAATCGATGACTGTATTGATAAAATTGGAAATGCCAAGTATGTCACCAAATTTGACCTTTTGAAAGGATTTTGGCAAATTCCAGTAATGGAAAGAGCAAAGGAAATTTCGGCATTTGTGACTCCAGATGGACTCTATCAATATAAAGTAATGCCGTTCGGGATGAAGGGTTCCCCAAGTACTTTTCAACACTTGATGAATATGATTACCTCTGGTCTAGATAATTGTGATGTATCAATGATGTCATCAGCTGCAATGACATCTGGTAAGAACATCTAGCCACGATTTGGAAATTCTTCGACAAACTCACTGATGCAAATTTGACAATCAATTTATCTAAAAGTGAATTTTGCCGTGCTTATGTAACTTTTCTAGGACATATTGTAGGACATGGTCAAGTCTAACCTATAGATGCTAAAGTCAAAGCTATCTCTGATTTCCCTGTGCCTGTCAGTAAAAAGCAACTGATGCGATTTTTGGGTATGGCCGGCTACTATCGGAAATTTTGTTCCAATTTTTCTAATACTGCTGAACCCCTGACAAACTTGTTGAGTAAGAAAAACAAGTTTCTTTGGACTGAAAAATGTCAGGAGGCTTTTGATAGATTAAAAGCCATACTCTAAAGTATGCCGGTTCTTACAGCTCCAAATTTCAATCAACCATTTAAACTGTTTGTTGATGCAAGTGATGTTGGGGTTGGAGCAGTATTGATTCAAGAAAATAGAAATGGTGTTGATCACCCAGTGTGCTATTTCTCTAAGAAATTAAATAAGCACTAAAAGAATTACTCAACAATCGAGAAGGAATGTTTGGCTTTAATATTGGTATTACAGCATTTTGAAGTTTACATTATTTCAGCCCCTTCTCCCATTGTTGTGTTTAGTGCTCACAATCCCCTTCCTTTCATCGACAAGATGAAAATAAAAATCAAAGATTATTAAGGTGGAGTTTGTTTCTGCAAGAATATAATCTTGACATCAGGCACATCAAAGGAATGACAATTTGATTGCAGATGCACTTTCCTGTGTGTAGAAATATTTCATGTACACCTTGTAAAATTCATAAGAGTTTTCTTATGTAATTTTGTTTTAATTCATGTATAATTTACATATGGTAAAAAGAAAGCTTTATTACATAAATCTTTCTTTTTCTTTATGGGGGGAAGTGTTACGAATATGTAATTAAATTGCTTGTGTGTTAGTTTTAAATTCTTTTTTATTTTAATTTTGTTTCATTACATTTTATTATAATGATAATTTTCATGGGATTTGACTATTTTCGGAAAAATCACTTCTCTGTTTTGACCTGATTTGAACGTAAAAGGTATTACATTATCAGTATTTTTAGCTCACCTTAGTTGAGACGTTTTATAAACACAAAGCAAAAATGATTGGCTATTACCAAGGTCATGTTCGGCCCACGTGTTAGCTGAGTTGTAAACAGCCTTTCTTTTTTAATTTATTTCCAGTGTGGGATTCTGATTCTTAGATAGGGCTATTATTGCTTACAAGATAATTGGCATTTTTTTTACTGCACTGTTCAAATTAGTGATCACATAGCCTGTCACATGAGCCACCATATGATCTAAAATTGCGGCTTAAAACAAATGCTCTCTAGTAGATTTATTAGTCATAAAATTGTACCTTTAGGCTCAAGGTATTTGTCTTGTTGTTGCCATTTGAGTTGATTTTCATATTTAAAATAATGTATGCATCCTGGAAAATATTTTTCTTTATAAAAGTTTTGGGACAAAGACATACAGTGGAAATTTATCATGGAATTCTAAACGGGAACATTATAAATTGTTATTGAACGAGGATCTGTTGAAATCAGTACAACAACCTCATCTGACATCATTGCCTTCCATATTGGAATTTCATTGAGATTTGAACCTGGATTCAATTAGAACTGTTTAGTGATAGGACTTATATTTTTCAATTCTAGGATGAATTTTTGCATTATATTCACAAACCGTAAGTCCTATTTCCTATTTTTACATTGTTTTCTAGGGAAATAAATTATTTTGTTAATATTTACAAAGCTTGTTGGCTTCACTCTTTTCTTTTGTTACTTTTGTATGTGCCTACACGTACCAATAGTCAAATGAAAAGTGATTTACAGATACAAAAATTCTAACAGTATTTTAACGACTTTGCTTATGCTTAGTTTAAGGGAATAGTTTACAGCACGATGGTAAACAAGCACCTATATTTAAGTTT